>OMKX01076507.1:0-28422 GCA_900302425.1 Brosme brosme
GCACACACGCACATACACACACACAGAGACACACACACACACACACACACACACACACACACACACACACACACATACACATACACATACACACACACATACACACACACACACACACACACACACACACCGGCTGTTTTGTTATTGTGCCGTTGCCCTGTCACCCCCTCTTCCTTCTTCTTTGGTATTGTTAAAGAGAAGGCATACAGGAAGTACCCACCCCCCACATAACGAGCAAATGTGATATAGGTTGAGTGTGCCGATACAGGTCGAGGCATGCAAAGGAAGGAATGGAAAACAAGTGGAGGCCACAATTCTCTGACTGGACAACCAAAAAAAACAAGGTGCGCACACATTTACTCATGCGTACACGCATGTCCGCATTGAGGATAAAAGGGTTTCTGTCGACTCCTATTCACATTTTTCTTCTCGGGCTACATTCGATTAGATGAGATGGGTTCTTGATCCATCCCAATACAATAATAACCACAACAAAACCAATTATATGGAAGACGAAGAAGAAGAAAAAAGGAGAAGCAGCACTGTGGCAGTACATTAAAACATCCATATTCACTTAAAACCACACACTGCGTCTCTTAGTACGTCCCATTTTGCAATACAGGATTACAAACTGCTCTCGGTTTCACATTCGCAGATGCGTACAGAAACGTATGCATTTGATTTGCTGATACGCAATTCCATCCCTCGAGACGGTGCATGCTAGTTCCCTTTTAACAAAAATGTTTCAATCTGAGAAAAGTTTTGACAAGACAGCCCCCAACCGCTCTGCGTGACACAGGATCTGGTTCCCACAAAACATGCGTGCGTTGATGCCGAACAAATGATCAAAGCCTTATGCCTCACAACTCAGTTTTGTTGATATGCCAACACAGACGCTCAGTCTCATTCCTGGATTCAGGATGAGAGACAGCAAGACCATGATCTCACACCCTCACGTCTGTGCCTGTGTGTGCGTATGTGTGTGTGTGTGACACACACCATCAAAGGACGTGTGCTTTTAGCACACACTGCTACTGATGTGGGTCTTAAGACTGATCTGGAGAGCACCATTTGCCACAGTCAACTGGCCATCTATTGGTGCCGCTCCACCAGGCAGTAGCACAGCGATACCTATACCCGCCTCTATAAATCATGGAACAGTAGGGCATTACTCACAATTATCACAGCGTCACTCTGAATCCTGACCAGAGAGTTGACGCTTGCTTCCTCCTTTTTTTTGTTTGATACCATTCACACATAGGCATTATAATATAGGGCTTCACTAACGGGTCACAGCCCAAGCCCAGCCACTTGTCTGCTTTCGCCCCATTGGATGCTGGGCCTTGTCATGTCATGACAACATGCAAAGTTGAGAGGCCGAGAAGCATGCAGAAAAAGTTAAATATAGGGATTATAAAACCAAATATAAGGTCTTTATTTTAAAGCACTGACATATCACCTGAAGAAAAAAGCCAATTCCTTCCTTCCTTTCACAACCTTTGTGTGTGTTTGTGGTGGCTCACATACACATTTAGCTTGCTTTTTTTAAAATATGTTTTCAACAATTAAAATAAATTAAATGCATTCAATATCATATGGGAATTTCATTGAAAGATATATATTAACAATATGATATGATATGAGTTTCTTTTTTTTTGTATATTGCCGACACAGTTCAGTTTGCCATACAGCAAACTGAACTATAACATTATTCGGGTGTCTCAAGAGCAAATAATAACAATATACAAGTTTGTTTCCCTTTACCACAAAGGCCGCCAGGGAATACTCAATGTCTCACTATGGAAAGGAAAGAAAGCCTCACACTGTACCCACACACATCCATGAATTAACAGAAACAGAGGCCAACCTTTAAAAGAGGTCATCCATTCTATTAACCAGGCCGCTTGCTTACACAGCCCTCCGATCAGAGCAATAAACTCTGCGGGACAGTGTGTGTGTGTGTGTGTGTGTGTGTGTGTGTGTGTGTCTGGGGGTCAGCTGACTACTCTCTTTGAGCCCCTTTTGAAGAGTCACAGCCAGCCTAATGCATAATGCGAAGCCAGGAGGGAAAGGCAAGCGGGAGCTTTTTCTCACGGCTCAAGTGTTGCCGGCTCGATCCCCTGCTCCTCCCGGCTTACTTGTCGAGGAGTCCTTGAGCAAGACACCAACCCTTTAAACTGCTGCTCCCCGGCACGCTTGCCGTCACCATCGCGTGTTTCAACCTGCTGTTTTTTTGTGCGTACGCGGGTGAAAAATGTGTGGCCATGGTGACGTGGAGCGGTGCAATAAATGCTATTCGTTTAGCCTCGTTTACATATCTGTGATTCTCACGGCTCATTACATGGTTATAGCTCACCAATATCGGTGAACAACTTAAAGCTTGCCAATATCATTGAACAACTTGAACCTCACCAATATCGGTGAAAAATGTACAGCTCCCCAAACCATGAAGAACCTTTTCAGGGCACACTTTTTAGATCATGATGACAAGAGACCAATACAATTTAAGTAAAATAAGACAATAAAAATAAAGTGTTTGTTCATTGAAATTAGTATTTTTTGATTGTTTATGAGACTTATAAGATGTAGGCTGTTGATCCTTTGTCTCCACTGGGTTACAAAAGAACAAACTAAAATTATAGATTCCATTTTTCTTTTTTATAGCTATTATCTATTATCTTTTATCCAGATTGGCATAACAACATGGAGATTGGGACAAGATGCCCCCCCCCCATACGTCGAGTGCGACCAGAGGCCCAGACCTTGAGGTTAGCTAGCCTAGTATCAGGGTGGGTTTGCCCGGGACTCTGATGTCAGCAGTACTACCGAGTCTTTGAAGTGAGCGTCGTAAAGCTCTCGCTGCCACATCTCTGTGAAAGCACTGCTTCTAACGAGTAGGAGCCATAAAAGAATGAAGGAGTGGGAAAATGAAATACGGTGCTGTCTCAGGGGTCTAGCCTAGATTTGGGGATTTCATCATTTTTCTGGGGGGAAATGTCATTGTTGTCTATACAGAATATACTTTTACAAACGACTAATGACTAAAGATATTGTTGAAATTGTACGCTTGCTACTTCTGACACATTAAGTGCCATGATTAAATTTAAAAAAGGGGGGGAAAAAGTACATCAATATATTAAAAAATAACCGTCTAATTTTCCTCGAATCCCACACTCGCCACGCTGATGAATCGCAGCCCTTGTCTGAGCACTTGACTCCAACGTCCAAAGTTCACAGGTTGCCCTTGTCTACCCTAATGTCAACACGGAGCAGACAAAAGACCTGAACAATAGAGACTGGTGTCCCGCTCCTGAGTGTGTGTCGGGTCAGAGGGGGCCATCATCAGATACAGAAAATAAAAATACAAAAATTAAGTAATATATATACAAGTCATTACGCACCCACACACAGTAACAGCTTCAGGCACAAGCTTCTTACAGGCCAAGATTGCTGGAAGGGTGTGAAACGTGAAAAGACTCCCCAGGTGAGCCATGGGGGTGTGTAGTACAATACAATATGTGGTCATCATCCTATTCATGACAATTGTGTTGTGAGTCCTAGAGAAGGAAATACATTGTGGCTTTTCCTCCGCAGCCCACACCCCAGCCTCAGGTAGGCAAGTCAGCCAGCTCACAGGCAGTCGCCAGGCCCCTACAGGAAGTGATTAAGCTTGATATGATATCGACCTATTGCGTGTTATAGCGAGTCATTTCCTTCCAGTGAAATATGTGAACAGCTGTCGAATTGTTCACCCCTCGATGTGTGTTGTCACTCACAACCACACACACACACACACACACCGCAAGTGGAGGTGTGATTTGCATCAGTTTTATAAGAAAAGCCTTGGTAATGATTTTGTTGATAAAACAATGGGCATGTACAGTGGAGAATGTCAAAAGTGTTGATAATAAAACATGGGACAAAAGGAGACTTTGATAAGTTAGGGGCATTATTCACCCAAATCACTATCATATACATAAACTATAGCTCAGCATTATTATTCGTATTATTAATGTTGTACACGTTTTTATGTATCCTGTAGGAGAACATGATATGTCATTGTCTAAGAATGCAAACCCTTTGTCATAAAAGTATATAATTATATTGGATGCAAATGTGTTTCGACAATATACCAGAAACCAGATGTCAAACCTGGTTTGAAATGATGCAGTTGTAATAGGATACATATTGCCATGAGTTAGGACACAACGCTAACACTATCTGCAGGCTCCGTACCCATTCTTGTATGTATAACACTATTCGAGGATTCCCAATCAAATACTATAGGCCTAATGCCTCACAGCATTATTGAATCCGTGACAACAATGCAGGATGCCAAGAAAAACATGTCCGTCTTTTTTTATGATATAGGTGAATGTTCATTTAGACTGGCGCTCAGCCATATTAAAGTAAAATTGTTTGACTGTTGCATCCAATTTAGATTTCTTTCAGAATATATAAAACAAAAGCAACGAGTTTTTTTTTTCCTGGATGGGAAGGGGGGTAGGGGGTGGCTTCTGCCACAATGTTGCGATTATATTATCAGCAAATGGAACATGAAAAGTCACTCACATTCCCTTCTCAAATACTGCGTCAATGGGTGCGCGTTATCTCTTCGTGCGTACCACGTTTAGCCAAAAGACCCACATCTTTAATGTCATAATACAACGCTGTGCAAGGACACTGGGAATCTATCTTACCGTGGCCGACGCCAGGCTGCTCTCTGTCAAAGTTAAGTGGTGGGGCTCCCATCTCCTTAAGAATTTGGAGGTGAGGATTTTGCTGAGAAATGTCCGGGGATGTTTGACCACGCACACCTGAATGTCTCCTTCTTGTAACAACTTGTATCGCATCCCGCTGCTGCAATTAAGCAAGGTTCTTTTGCACGACCCTGCGCCCAACTTGTTATTATTATTCCCCTCCGGTGCCGTGGGCGCAGACATCTCCCCCAGTAAAGGTTTGTTCTCCTCCGACTGATAAAACTGGTTGTTGTGCAGCTCGTTTCCCCCACCGCTGCCGTTGAAATCCATGGTTCTTTAGATCAGTCAAAATTGGAAATAAAAAAAAACGTCACTGACACCCGAATCGGTAGCCTAAATGTACATCAAGAAGCGAATAGGGTCGGATCGAGCTGGGGGACCCGAGCTACCGCTACACGACCTCGATTATTGAAGGAGTAATGGGGGCGAAAATGAGACACGGCAGGAGAAACATAGAAAACGCCATTTAACGTCTTCAATGACAGGTTTTCGGGACGAACAATGCTATTTACAACGGCAGAAAATGCATATATCCCACCATTTGTATCCACACAATGCCCCGTGAATTGTCTACACGGTGCGCGTCTCTCTCCCCCCCAACGAGCTATTCAATATGTCCGGGCCATGGCCTCAACCATCCGGCGATAGCAGTCCAAATAGTACAATTCAAGGAACACAAATAAATATACTCCGTGTTCAGAGGGAAAAAATGGAAAAATTCCAAAGGCGACGTGTGCTGTTTCTTCGTGTATTTGGTCATTAAAGGTTTATTGGCACGGTTCCTTTTTTCTGTCTTTTCTCCTATCTTCGTATAGGAACAGAGCACTCCGGTAGAGCGATTCGGATTGGTCCGTTGTTGTGCACGTGACACTGAAGTGACGTCAATGGGGAGGCGCGCGGACGAGCTGTGCGTCTTCTCGCCCGACTGTCTGTCGAGCGTGATTGGGGTGGGAGAGCACAGTTCCCTTGAACATAAAAATGGAGGAGGGAGGGCGCATGACTTCAGCGCAATCCACTCTAGAAATGACTCCCCTTTAGAAATACCATGGACATTTGATTTGAGAGCCGCGGCAAAGTTGAATAAAATAGGGTTTTTCGAGCTGACAACCCCAGGAAGTGAATCGAGGTACTACTGACTAACCGGAACACGGCAACCAGATATTGATCAACGATAAGCGCTCTGAGGAACATTTTCAAACTCAATAAAATAAATAAGCCCGATCACTAGTAGGCCCCCTATTATGCTACCATCAGTCCACTTTAAGATTTAGAGGTATGTTATCTTAACGTATGATTTAATATTTTAATCGAATTGGGAATATTGTGAGCACACATTTCACATAACACTAAACGCAACTGGACTACGTAGGCTGATGCCTATATGATATGCCTGCCACCTTGAATTGACTCCCAATAATGATAGTCCCTTGCTGCCAATTCAAAATGAGGTACTATAATAATGATACACTCCCTGGCTGTCAATTCAAATGAAGAGGGAACAATGTAAAAATGTATAAAATAAAATGTGCCTTGGAAAGTCAGGTTAGTCAACAGTTCTGTTTCAACAAGTCAAACATCTCTGAATAATGCGTACATGATGTGTTAGACATGTGCCATCTAACTTTGACATGATTGAGAACTTTTGGACCCAATAAACTCCCAAACATAAAACTGTAAGATATGTGGCATTGCAACATTTATATGCTGACATCAAGAGATAAGAGAGGGATAAAAAAACGGTCCTGTTTATCTGTTGGAGTGTACATTTTCCCAACAAAAATATTGCCTATAGGCCTACGTTTTTTTTAATTTCCTGAAATGGACTCAGCCTTAAGCATAGCCAATGTGGTGTAGTGCTTGAATAAATATTCAATATAAATATGCATTCCTGCATAGAAAAAAAAACAAAAAAGATCTCAATAACATTTTCTTTCACAAGAACATGAAATTAGACAACCATTGAAAACTCGTGCCAAATTAAGATGGTGACCATTAAAAACGGCTCCAAACATTAGAATTATATTTTCAAGCCATGGTCATTGATGACACTCAACAGCTGCCATTCTCCAATCTATTTGACTGTAGTGTAGGCCTACACACACGTTCTTGTTAAACAACAAAGTTCACATTTATTTTGTAACCTTTTTTTAATACTAGTCTAGTGCCTAGTTTATAACTGAAGAATACAATATCTACCTTAACTAAGAGATTCATTATGTTTGAAATACTAAATATATAATTCTAAAGATATGATCCCTTTAACATTTAGTTTTGTATTCATGAAAACTGAGATTTGTCTTTCTATCAGCAAGGCAATGCCAACAGCACACAATCAATAACCAGACTGGCGAGAATGTTAAAAAAAAAAATGTTTTCCTTATCGATGTCTTCCTTAATAATCCAGCCAAAACCTTTTCATAGTATTACTGTACAAAAAAACTTGACAAGTTGATACTATGAAGATATTCGCTTTTGGACACTTAGTTGGGGATTTTGACAATAAGCATGACATAATTGGGCTGGCCTCATCCTCAATGCAACATATCACAGAGTAACTTATTGGGCAAACATGTTGACAAGTATTGGCCTTTATACCAACCCTCATAATGACATATTGTAGGGAAAAGGGGCAGCTGAAGAGGACCGCTATACAACTATATATAAGTTGTAGGCCAAGACTTCCTTAAAACCAAAAATATAAATGTTGGAATAAGTGGAAACCACACTGTTGAGGTTGTTTCTGTGCTTGTTGTGAAATGAACACAGTTCTTGGAAAGCCGTTCTTCCTTGTCCACATTTCCTGCACCAGCCCCCATAAGTCTGGTCTTTTGACCAATTACAGTGAAGCCACACCAAATACCTTGGCGGACACACCCCCACCCTGCTCCACCCACAGTTGCGCTCGTGCGCTCCGTTTAAAACTGTGTCAACATTGAGTTAATGTGAACGTTAAGGAAAGTTCAGAGTTCAAGCAGACATGGTTGTACATATTCAGTGTGAAATGACAAGCATAGTGTTGTTTTTTGCTCGGATCCAAAAACCTGGGTTTGAGGATCATCTTTGCTTGAGCCTGTGTGGATTTAGCTTGTTCTACCTGAGATTGCGTGCACCCCACTCCCAGCACATGCAGGTTAGGCTAAATGCATACATGAAAATTGAGGTGATTGTTTAAACCCTTGAACCTGAAATGGATTAGTTTCATCTTCAGGTTGTCCCATAACTACATAGCTAGGCTATGCCGTTTGCTAGTTCCTATGCAACCAATAGGGAGCATCACCATTGTGTTCTCTGATCAGGCGGCTATAGAATAAGGCTGGATATTTAAAAAAAAAACATGACTACCGTATATGACTCTTTAATGTCTGACCCCCAGGGCCAGCACGCGGAGCAGACTATCCCCCATGAAAAGAAATGTGGACTCCTTAGAGCTTATGTGCACAAGGCTAACTCCCACACCGTGTTTGCATTATGCATGGAGAACATGCGTTTGTGCATGTGACACACAGGCAGAGGTTGTGGCTAGAAGAAAAAGGGAGATATCTGCATATTTTGCCAGCACGCTGTGTGTGTGTGTGTGGGTGGGTGTGAGTGCTCAGGACCCGTTAGTTGAATTACATGGCATGTCATGAGAGCCACTCGGTTTAACGAAATTATCTCCATCCTGATTAGGTTCAGAAATCCTGTTGTGTTACACTCCCAACCCCACCCCCGAACCCACTGCACGCCTGGCCTTGAACTCTGATGCCCTCTGAAGTAACTCACTGTGAAGTCAGCCATCTTGGAGAGATGACAGGAGATGACTTAGAGTGACTACAAAAAAAGCAACAATAAAAGTAGTTCATTGTGTATCACATGTATTTTCCATGTTAACAGGGATTTGTGTTTTGAACTTCGTTTTAAAAAACAACTTGAAAATAAAGCAAATAGCAAATGCATGTAGATTTCATGATACACATTAAATATTATAATCCTTTCTATGTCAGAAATGTATCAAAAATCAGGGATTTTTGGTCCAATTAGTGCCTAATTAGTGTCTAACACAGAAATCTACAGCAACCTCTATAAAGTCTGGGGAAGAAAAAATACTAATTCAGTGACAGAAGCATTAGCAATTCATTTCGAAACAAATACTAAATGTGTCAACTATACCTCCAAAAAGTCATTGTTCCGCCTTAAACAGCCACTCCAACTGCAATTTGGTGGAGTTTTGAATGTGTTGCAAGGGGCATAATAAGCAACTGCACGTGATGATGACGCTGATGACGTCATGTTCCCTATTAGCCTGTCTCAGGCTGGTAAGGGAAACTACAGTGTTGACTGTAAATGCCTGGCGGCCTAGCGACAATATCAAGCAACATATGTACACATGCTGCACGCGCGTGCCAGGCCACAGCATGGAGTGCCAGGTCCCACACGAATGTAACCCCGGTGAGTTGTGTGTTTTTGTATATATTATACATTTGCCCAGTGTGTGACGGAATTCCCCCCCCCATCCCCAACATGTGTTCTCTCTAAGGTTGGGCGACAGCAACAGCTGTAACTCTCACAGAACAAATGGGGGGGTGGGGGTGTCAATGGATGCCAAAACGGTCCACACTGACTGTAAAAGCCGGGTCAAGAGGTCAGAGAGACATCCAAATACTTAAGAGTGTTGTCGTGTCGCTCCCGCCTCACCTTCCTCCCTCCCTTACCACAACCACAAGCACTCCCATCTATTTCTGACCCGGGCCTGTCGCTGTGCCTTGACAGAGAGACACAGACAGACCTAGAGGGGAGACCACAGGAGAGGAGGGAGGGAGTTAGGGAGTTGGCAACGCAAGTGAAACTCCCTCACCCCTTGCATACAGTTGGTTTAAACCTATATAGGAGAGACCTATCTGGGGGTTTTCCATTTTGTGTGCTTTAACGTGTCACTTGAGGTGTCGCCTGGTGCAGAACCGAGCAAGGTACATATATGGTTGTATTAGGACTAGTGTTGTAAATAATGTATCCAGTGTGATTTCAAGTGTCAAACCACGATGTCCACCAAGCATGGTCATAGCAACCTATGGCCAAATCCACAGAGGAACAAGGCAGACATAAAGTGAAAGATATTCATATATATATTAAATAAAGTAATAAGCTCACATCCCTTCCTTTTCTGAAAAGAAATAAATTGAAAACAACATAAAAAGGCCAGTGTTAGAATTAACCCAAATTGACTAAAATAGTTCTAAAAACATATAAAAAAGAGGCCATCCTTTCCGACAGAGCCAAGTCATACAAAAAGTAAAACACTTCTCCACCAAAAGAAAAAGAGAGAAGCTAACTTACAATCACCAACATACAACAATAAAAAGAGGGTTCCATATGGTTCCTTTCAATGATCTCCAGTCCCAGTAAAACAAAATGGTATTGGCCGGGTGTTTCTCAGCGGCCCTGGACTTAGGGGCGCTGGGCAAATTGCTGGGGCACCGGGATGCGGAACATGCCCTGCTTCAGCTGCAGGCCGAAGAGGTGACAATTGGCGATGCGCAGGGCGGAGCACTCCGTCTTGTAGAGGTCGTTGGGGAGCATTGGCTGGGTGCGGTGCCACGTTCCGGTGCTGCGCCGGAACTCACGGATGTAGTCAAAGCTTCTGCCTGCAGCGCGAGGTGGAGCAGAATATATTCATACATTTACATATCATTTATTGTCATATTATCAAGTCCTGAATTTGGAATGAAAGATTTACATAGGAAACATTCCCATCGGTTAGAATATGATCTCTAACTGTATACCCAAGCTGGATGATTAGGGTAAGAGATATTTAGGATGTATTTAGGATGAAGTTGAAATAAAGTTATTAGGGTTTTGTGGTAGCTACTGGTTCTGTATGTTTATGGTCAGGGCAAGGATCCAGGAGGCATTAAGCAAGCACATAGTCATCATCAGCAGCATAATCATCATCATAATTCCGATAAATGTAATCTATTTGGGATCTTTATGGATCTGAAACTTGCGTCACAACATCTCCTTTCCTAAGAAGCATGAACACTCAAGTTTGGAATGCAGACATGTTTTAACATTGCCACTAGGTGTCCGCATTGCATTGGTAAGGCAGTAGAGTTAGCAGTGTTGATAAACAGAATGATTTCCCATAAATGTGTCGCGGAAAGAGGGACGGATAATGAACAACAAAAATACAGCAAAGATGAGTAATTGGAAGCAGATAAAGAATGTAGATGAGAAAATAAATGTGGCCCTCAATATCAAGTAATTGCAAGTGCAAAATATTGGTTAAATGATTGGAGCTTCTGGTTGAAGAAGATCTACATACAGTGTATGGACTACAGTGAACTTAAATTATGCTTTCAACAAAGTAATGGTCGCGGTAATGGTAGTCACAACTTTTTCTGCAGTTTGAACTCAGAAAACAATTGGATAACTGATAGTGAAACCGGATGTATAGGAGGAGCCCCAGAGTCGTTAACAGCCAACAGAGCTCTATAGGAGTGTGCATGTACTGACCCGTGTCCAGGTCTCCCACCACATAGATGCCGGCTCCTATAGGCACCGCTCCATAGACAAACGATGAGCTGGTCTGAATACACAGGTTCTGGTCATCCAAGTACATCCATCTGGATACAGAGCAGGCATACAGTTAAGCACAAAATGATGTGACATTGCCCGCAGACTCTTCAGTTTAAAGAATCGAGTTTGGTGATATATTGATAGTGGGATGTGAGGCTTGAAAATGTATTAGCACACATATCACATCGCTCATTAGAAGTTATTAGAAGACTTTATTACAGAATTGAGCTGTCAGTCTTCCTCTATAATCCCATTCGAATTTCATTCCTTATTTTTTATATTCAAATTATATTCACATGTTATGCTCATTTTACATAATGCTCAAATTAAGCCTATTATTAATACAAGATTACTATGTACCTATATACTGTATACACAGGCTTATGCATTGCCAAAGCCACTATCAGCATGTGGTTGTTAAACGTTCTGTCCACTAGAGGGCATTCTACAAAATGATATCATATTAACACCACCTCTCAAAGGCATTAATATAATTAGACATGTTGTCCGTGGTAATGGAGAGCACTGACTCAAGACTCACGTAGTAAGGTCCTTTTACATTGAACGTGATTGTTTGTTGCGATTTTTCACTCAACAATAAAACAAAAACAAATCATTGAGTTCAATGGGACTGTACACACACAAAACGATTTCCGTTTTGCGAAAAGGCAACATTAATTTACTTCGCACAAAAGGTCAATTTCTTATGGCTCTAGCCAGCAAATAATTCAACCAATTAACCATTCATATTCGGGTATCTTTGTCAAAGTCACCATGGACACTGTAGGCCTACAACTTGTATGGCGGAGGTAACAGCCAATTTACGTTTCTCAGCACACAGTATTCTTACTGCATCCATAGTGGTAAACTACAATCATATACCTATAATTATCGCTATCTGTTACTGTATTGATCATTCATCTAGATAGCAGTTAGTTATTGAACAGGGAAACAACCTCAAAAACATGTATGTATTAAAGAATGCACACCCAATTTTCATAATCCCCCTAATACGCGAACAGCCATTCGCTACACCATTTCAGACTTTGATTAAAAAGTAAAACTGAGTCCTCTAAATACATAGGATATTTTGGGGAAAGGACGGAGCATAAACTCGTCTTCACTATCTGGCGTGACGCGACAAAAGCATTTTGCTTCACATGCGGGTAGGCCAAGGCGAGAAGGGCGATTTTTGCTTTCGATAGCCAACACATTTAAAAAAATATATTTATACACATTTGAATAGTAATTTCAGCATTCGATTAGTATAATTTTTTTTACTATTCGATTTATATAGTCGACCTTCCAATATTCGTACCAACAGCCCTAATGCAGAATAAATAAGAATGTGTTACAGAAATGCAGCTCAAGTTGAACAGAACAAACAAACACAAAATGAATTGTTTAAAATGCATCCAGAGTCAAAGAAGAAGTAGTCTCACATGCTAAGCGCGTAATCTCCCGTTTCTCGTTTCTTCCCTATTTTCAAAGCTAATGTCAACTCGTGTGTTCCGGTCCACTGACCTCCTCATGTCGTCGTGGTAGAACTCAGACTTGCATGTGGTCATATGTCTTTCCTCGGGGTTGTCATGCTCCTTGCTCTGCACGCCGCCAAACACGTACAGCTCCTTGCCCACGCCGCACGCCACCGAGCCAAACCTTAGTAGCAGGACAATGCCAACACACAGATGGAGACTCAATTGGAATTTCGCAGAAAAGAATGCTGATCTTTTTGCCACGAAGAAAACGGTCAACACAAAACGATGGCTGTAGTCAACCAAAGAAAACCTTGGTCGACTGATCTTCGACCAGCTCTACGACCAATCGATGGTTGATTGAAAATATAATAATAATAATAATAATAATAAATATATATAATATAAAAACCATATGCACTTTATCTCTAGATTAACTTATCTGCCAGAGCGCACTCTACTCTACCTGCTAGCCTAAATATCACGTAAGTGCTGTTTGGAGAAAGTCAGTGGGTTGCAGATCCACTCGTGGGCCGAGTCCGACACCGCTACATCTCATAATCGACTCCTCCAATTCTGATATGTTCACTCAAGCCAATCAAGCGTTAAACACGAAAGTTGACGGAGCACCGCAGACAGTGTGAAAAAATAACCTATCCTAACCTATAACGGTTTTAGAATAATTATAATTATGCATACTTTTTTGCTGCCACACTGCCGATTTCTTTTTTTTTTTTTTGCAATTCAAAGCTGTGAAAATCAGGGTGTTTTGACCTCCTGTTTTATAAGTCTTATAGTCTATTAAACCATGCCATTATTGAATCAGAAACTACGGCGCCTTGAATATTATTTTTAATAATAAAAAAAGTTATTTCTAACACAATATAGCCTATCCCCCAAAAATGAAATACATCAGTCTCCACATGTCCTTCCCGCCCCTGAAAAATAATGGTTCAAGAAGCGCTTTTTTCCTTACGAAAGTAACACCAGCGATAAAAACAAACAGGAGGGGTGGGGGGGCGATTGTTGGTAAACTAGCTTCACATAAATGTGGTTATTTACTCTGCAGCTTGCGGTCACATGTAAAAAAAAAAAGATCTGTATGACATGGACTTGGAAACCAAAACTAAACAGCGTCATGGCGACACCAATGCCATTTCACCTTTCACTTCCTGTCATGACTCTAGCGCACACAGTGTGCAGTGTGTAAAGCCATCAATGTGCTCCAATCTACATTAATGAGAAATTATGTGGCTCTGTCAGATTGGACTCTAGGAAGATTTAGTCATCAAAAAACAATGCGTCTTTTTCTACTAATTTCTTTTACCTTCTCTCTTTCAGGGGACAGAGGCCTGTCCACTGCTGGGTCGTAGGGTCAAAGCATTCCACTGAGTCATAGAGTTTTCCATAGGAGCCGCCAGCCATAGCATAAATCTTCTTATTCATGGTAGCATAGCAACCGATCTGAGCAGCAAAGGGGCAACAGAGTGGAGTGACACACGCACACTAGGCACGAGTTCAAATGTAAAAACAATTAAGCTTCGTTAGTATGCAGTATTAAACAATGCAAGTGTTATATAAAAGGGTTAAATACTCGCCATTAAAAACAAAACGAAACAGGAAGCTAATTTCTATCTTGGAAGACATTCTCTTTTCTTTAATTTTCTAAACATTGCATCTGCTCTTCCTGGATTCTTTTCATTGTATTGTTTGATTTCAATTTTATTGGTTTCTTACCTTGCGGACCATGGTCATGCTGGTCAGCAGTCTCCAGGTTTTGAGGTAGGGGTTGAACATCTCCATGGTGAGCAGCTCCATCTCCTTGCTCTCTCCTCCCAGGACGTAGATCATCCCGTCCAGCTCCACCACACCAAAGTTCTGCCGTGACTGCAGGAAGTGTCATTTGTTAATGAAGCAAACCCCTCCCAAAGCACCTCAAAAAATGCATAAAAAGGTTATTAATAAGACAAGCATGAATATAACCAGTAATGGAATGTAAGGGGAGCAAAAGTGGAAAGATGAATCAGTCCTTGACTGATCTTATCCATCTGAAATCCGTAGAACAGTTGCTTTCCCAATCTATTAATCTATTAAGGCAGAGGCTCTCAACCTGGGGGTCGCAAAGCGATCCTCTCCCCCCTCCTGCAAACTACTGCAAAGCTGACATCTAGTGGCCATATTAAACACAGCACTTTACAGCCTTACTGCAGATAAATGCAAATGAGTAAAATAAACTTAACCACAATGATGTTGGGATGTCCTATTAATAGGATATACAATTTAGACAGTGTTTATATAAAATATTCGATTAGATTAGATATAACATCTAATCAATTTGTGTATCCAACCAGGTCAAATATAATTGCATCTTTTAGCAAATTTCATTTCAATAGAGAAAAATCAATTCGAAACGAATTCTAGTATACCTGCATCATGGAGGGAATTGGGCTCCAGGTGTTGGTGTCAGGGTCGTACTTCTCTCCACTATCAAGAATGTTCTTGTGTTCATCCATGCCCCCCAAGACAAACAGGAAGCCCCCTGTTTAAACAGGAAACAGACGGGTGTTAGGGACTCGTAGGATAAATAAACAGTTGATATTGCTTCAACTACAAGAGTCCTCTTTGAGTTTTATCAGAGATCCATCACTGGGCACCACAGCAGGAGTTTTTTGTTATTACAAGGATGCAATGAAGCGCACAAAAATATATTATCCAACAGAAACAGAAACTGAAAAGATTTCCACACGTAAATTAGGAAACTACAAAAACCTTTTCATAACTACTTCGGGTCCCATGTGATTTACCCATTTCTGATACAAATACTGAAATGTTATCGATTGATTGATTGATTGTTGATTAGGAATATATTATTTTACATAGACATAGAGGTGGGGGATATGGCAAAAATATATCACGATTTCTTTCAGGCAGGATCACGATCCACGATCTTATCATGATTCTTTTTCATGTTTTTATGCAACCCACTCGCACCGGGGAAAATTATTCTGTCCTTCGGTTCTCGGGAGTTAATTTTCGCTGTTCTGCTAAATTAAATGGTGCCAGCTTTTTTTCTATAGTACACTGAAACATCATCATTCACATGTATTTTAAATTTGTTATCATTGAACGCGATTGTTGGTTGCAATTTTTACACACAACAATTAAATAACAAATCATTGAGTTGAAATAGACTGTACACATACAACGCGATTTCCGTTTTGCTAAAAGACGACCGACCAATTGTAGGACATGGCGGAGGTAACAGCCTATTTACGTTTCTCAACACAGTATTCTTACTGCATCCATAGTGGTAAACTACAATCATAGATCAATAATTATCGCTATCTGTTATATGTATTTATCATTCATCTCAATAGCAGTCGGCGCTACAAGCGATTGTTTAATTGCACCTAGGGCTGGGCGATATGGCCTAAAAATGAAATGATTTTACCTTTGGACGGTATTAAATAAATCGATGCTCAGACGGAGCTTCACCATCCACACACACACACACCAACTTTTTCCCCGAGTACTGTTGTATAGATGGGGCAGGGCAACTGCAGCAAAATACTTTCGGCTTGGTAGCTCGTATCTGGGGTCGAGTGTATTAAGCATGCGGATGAACCCAGGCTTTTCAAGGTATATATGGGCGCCATATCTTTGGCGATGTGAAACACCACCGCATCTGAAATGTTTTTCCACCGGGCCCCTTTCTTCTCATACGGGACAGTATGGGAAATTGATGCTGCTATTGATACCTGCTTCTTAGCAGGTGTTTTTGGGCTGCCACTGTCTTGTGCAACTCGCAGTGCCACACACTTCTCCCACTGGGCCACGTGCCTCAGTTTGAGATGCTGAAATAAATGATTACCCTTATTGTAGGTAATAACCCTTATTTTTTTATTTACGCTTTGGCAGAGAAAGCTACTTTGGATGTGTGTATCAGCCATATTACTTCTAACTGATAGCTGATTGTATGTGTACTGTAGTACGATACTCACAATCTCTGTTAACGCAGATCATGCAGACATTTTAACATTCACGATCTAATATCGTCCTATCGCACACCCATATATAGACATTACCAAATCACTACAGACCAATCATACATATGAATCCCCCAGACATAGAACACTTTTCAACAGATTTACTGACATGCCCCGGACGCGGTGCATCCATTTGGTTTTCAATAAATGTTGCACAAGATGCAGTGCTTACCGGCAGTCACCACGCCATGAGAAACACGAGCCATGGTCATTGGGTGGAGCTCTATCCAGCCCTGGCGGTGAGTGTCGTAGAGCGGACACATGCAGCGCATTGCCGCCGTCGGCTTGGAGGTCCTGCGCAGGGGAGAGCCGTGTGGTCATCATGCAGGCTGTGATCCCATACTAGTCTTACTAGTATTATTACAACTTATTTTAGATGAAAAGTGATGCAGTGGTTTAGATGCTAGTACTATGGATTGACCCTGTTCCAAATTTTTACTTAAATTCAAAGTTTTTTAAACATAGGATAAGTATGTACTCAAATGGCCCTCTATGGGTAAATTGACTGCTATGCATGAGTTACCTGTTATTGGAAGTTTTGGGTTACGTCAATCAAACCAGCTACACCAAATCTGTTTAGATCGAGTGGGAGTACTTTGTACAAGAGATAACAAAGCCTGACAGCAAAAAAAAGGCGCCTCTAAATGAAAAGAAAGTTTCTGCCAGGAGACAGACAGAAGGCATTTAAAGAGTTTTGATAGTGGGCGGGGACTAGCTTAAACAGGTTGTTTCGTTTTCTTTAAATAAATGTTTAAAAACATATAAAAATATATGATCTACAATAATACACTCTGAAGAACAAGTAACCACTTGGTGGCAAAGGGGGAGAAACTACCCCAATGAATCAACCAACAGGTAGGCATAAACGCTTACTTGCGGTCCTCTCCCCCTACGATGACGATGCACTCAGAGTAGCCTCGAGGCTTGAAAGCGGCCAGCAGAGCCTCTCCTGATGCTGGAGGTCCCGCCAGGGCAGGCTGGCAGTGCTCTCTGATCACCTCCCTCATCAGCGGCTCCCCCAGGGCCTGGAGGGACCACAAAACACATGGAGAACCTTACAAAACTATACCAGACAATATGATTGGAAATATTCAAAAGTAGAAATAGAACAAGCAAATAAAAAGGAGATGATTTACACAAGTGAGAGGCAATAAATACATGAAACTGGGAACCTAGATTTAGCATTTGGCTGCATTGGAATCCTGATTTGGAAACGTGTTAACAGTTTGTTTTGACCAGGGTAGGTTTATTTAAAGGGTATTTTAAGGAAAACAATGTCAAGCTGTTTCATTATTAATATTTTTTAGATAAGATAACTAGATAACCACATGCAATAAAAATGGACCAGCAGCACTGAGGGAAACACTGATAACTTTGATTGGATTACCTGTTCTCTGAGGTAACAGGCGTCCAGGCCATGCAGCCATACTGAGGACATCACTTCCTTCATGTGCACCTGGAAGACAACAGAGGATGATAGTCCTGAGGTGCACATACTTTATACATATATTGTATTGCAAATCACAAAGCTATGCGCCAGTCAGTTGCCCTTCACATGCTGGGATCGTTGAGCATGAAAAGAGGATCTTTTCTTCTCCCCATAAACTTTTCTCTCTCCCCAACACAGCCCCTGAGGCTAAAGACATTTGCATAGTACTACCGAGGCTCCACACCCACCCTGCGATCCTCAGGGTCGTGTGCAAACCAGCGCACAACCGCTTCCAGCACGTGTTTCTCGTTGCCCACGTTGAGCTTCTCCATGGCCAGCAGCTCGCAGAGCCGGTCGGGGGGCATCTCGCAGAACTCCTCCGTGAGCGCCACGTCGCGGAGGTGCGTCTGCAGGTACTCGGTGGCAACGTGGTGCACGTGGTGGAGGCAGTAGTGCAGCGAGAAGAGGCGGATGCCGATGCAGTTCTCGGCCGTGATGCAGCTCTCCAGGAATTGGCAGCAGAGGAACTTAAGGTCAGTGAGGAGGAGCAGGTCAGAGGCCTGCACCATGTCCTGGATGGTGTCCTCGCTCAGGCTGATCTGCAGACATGGACCAGATATGTGCTCAGTGGGAGTGTCCCAATAATTTAATTAACGAGCAGAACATCACAGTGACTCACGCGGCTAGCTCACACCAAAGGACCTCGGCCTGCAACCTTGAATCAAGGCTGTGTTCCATACTCACTTCGCCACTGAATATGTAGTCCAGGATCTGTTTCATGATGAGCATAGAGACTCCATCGAGCTCAATTCTGTAGGTTGATCCATCTTCCTTTGGAGGGTTGTAGTTGAGTTTGGTCCTAAAATAACAAGTTATTAGTGGTCAAGTTGGAAAAAGCTCTGCAAAACCACTAGCTTTTTAATGACATAAACAACATGCACATGGTCAACCAAAGATATTAATGAATCATCTTTGGTGAAGTGTGTGTAATTGAATACTTAATACATTGTTTCATATCACCTGATATATGGACTTGCAGCAGCAAGAATGTTTTTCTGGACAGGGAGCTCCTCTCCGTTCACCACCAACAGTGCGTCATGAAAACTTTGCTCTTGCCAGAAAGAACGCAGCATACGGAGTAGTTTCTGGGAATGCTGGGGGTCTGAAACCCTCGAACCAGTTGACGAATCCATTGTTGAATCAGCAACGTCTACACTAATAACAAAGCCATGACTTAGACATTTCATAATTATTTGGTTATTTTGGGTTACTTTAATCTATGGTCAATAACGTACCAGGGCTGATAGGACAACAAAAACATGGGGAATGGGCGGCTAACTAGCTTAGCTAGCTAAGTTTTGTATGTGTTTATTTGTCATGGACAATGCAAAGAACATTACAACACTTAGAAACATGAAAAATATGTTTGGCATACACGTTTTCCAGCCTGAGCTAACATGCGACCCCTTTCACTGGTAAGGCCTCTCTACAATGAATTCTGAATGAAAAGGTGACCTGGCCTGGGGAACAACGATGATTATTGTTAGCTACCGTGACATTAAGTTACCGACATTACAATACCAATATGCAATCTTTTTCAGAGAGCATAACTTTCGTATGCTCCTTTACCTGCCTTAAGGTTTAAAACCAGGGTTGTATTCCTTCCAAATATTGGTAGGCAGTCGCTAGAGCATGTCGTAATATCCAGCTAGGGTAAGTTAGCAGAATAATTTACTCGAAGAAACATTTAACAGGTAAACGTGAGTTAACATGCCTTAGAATGATTAGGAACCTGTTATGCTAACGCCGAGGCTTCAAATACTTCATGCAAACACTCACCATATAACTTATCTCACTTGACAACATTTGTTGATCACTTCTAATGCTGCATGGTACCTATTACAACTAGAAGAACGCCCGACGACGTTATTTAAACCGTTCTGACCACGTTTATAAGACTATGCCCGAGACAAGTTGGGACAGTATTATTCAGAGTGAAGCCACGCCCCTGGACGCACGTCATACCGTGCGACAAGGGCTGAGAGAGTCTGTTATTAGGCGTTTTTGTAATACTTTCTTCGATCGAATGTGATTCTTAGGTTATTTGGAAAGTGGCGATAGTAGTAAACATTTTAAAATGTCGTCGGATGTCTACACCAGCCGTTTATGTTGACGTTTTAAGTCTATTTCTGGATATTGGTTGCATTCTGAAGCAGGAAGAAGTTTGAACGATCCGTCGTTGAACTTTTTGAATATATACCCGCGCTTAAATGTATATGCAACGGTAACACATCGCTCTTCTACAATGTGATTTACATGCTTTTCATTTATGAACACCAACAAAAAATAACAATCGGTAATTATGCTAGAATCACACAATTTTAAGTTATAAGTAACGTTATAGTAATGCTTTATAGGTACAAGGATGGCTCGATCAAGGACAAAACTGGAGCCATGGATAGAGAATATGATAATCAGCCACGGAACCGAAAGAGAGAAAAATACTGCAAATCTGAAAGCCCGCGTTATTGCGGTGGGGAAAATGCCAAATTCCCAGGCGCTGGGGCTGCAAGGCCCCCCAGAGTTGCTTTTTCTTTCCGATGGAGTGATTCAGATTCCTGCGATCTTGACCGACACCGCGTGGGAACACCTCCAGGACGAAGAAGACAGAGAGTGTTTCTCCAGCCTTGTCAACACTACGGTGTGTCTGCAGACCTATAGTCTCCAGTTTCATTTGGCCCCCGAGAAGACAAAAAGCAGATTCTTCCTGTCACTTAGCAAGCTTGCTGCAATGGCAGCTGGACCCATTAAAGAGTGTCCCCCTTGCTGCACAACCCTTTCCTCCGTTAGGGTTAAGATCTGTGACACATGGAAAGCCTTGCAGCATCAGAATTTGTCTCAAACTGAAAGCAGTCAGAGTGGCATTGACTTGACCGAGCTGCTCGGTGTGTGGCAGTACGATTGTCTGATGGATTTAGTAGAGGAGGTTCAAGAAAGACTGACAGCGGCTAGGAGGAGAACGTCGCCACAACCTTCGACCTCACGCGATCCACCGGCTCTGCCCTTAGGCATGCATGTGCGCACAGAGTGGGACATTGACAGGGTGCGATGCAAGGGGGCTGACACTTTTAGTATACCCATGGCTCATCTCATCATCCCAGATACAGTGGCTCTTCCCCTGAGGCCGCCAACGCAACCCGACGAAGGTAGCGGCACGCAGAGCGGACTGACCCCCCCCTCCGGTGACCAACTGGTGATGCACTCCACACCTGCTGCCCAACCCCACGCCTCCACCAGCGGGCCCAGTGCAGAGCCACAGGATGTGGTCAGGGGGCGTGGTTTTGAAAAGACCACTCCCCCTCCCCGGGAAAACCTCCACTACGTTTGCGAGGGCATGCTCTCGGAGGAAATAGACGGCGATCAGTCGAATCCGTGGAGTATGTTCCCCCCGCCGTCCAAGGTGTTCTGCACCTCCTCGTCCTCCGAGGCGTCCCCTGGCCCTAAACCCTTGCCCTCCCAGGCTCGGCCAGACCCCGCTGTCCACCTCCAGGCCCAGTGTGAGAAGAGGGCGGTGACCAGCACCCGGGCGCCCCAGGTGGGGCCGGATATTGATGTTTCCCCTACCATGGAGCCAACTGAAGGAGACCAAAGCTTCCTCCCGCCGTACCAGAAGCCAGCAACTCTGCACTCTCTCACCTCCTCCAAGTCCTCTCCACCAGACTGCGTGGACCGGGAAACCATCGCCATCCAGTCCTCCGGGGAGAAGACCCCCGGCCCAGTGGAGGAGCACCACAAGCCAGCCCCAGTGGCTGTCCCAGAGCAGGGAGGTGTACCCTGCGAAGACATCAGCCCTCCGTCTTGGTTGTTTGAAAGTCAGTCCGCACCCATACCTGAGGCGCGCCGCAGCTCCCAGCAGGACCGGGTGGCAGGTGGCCACTCTTATGCCCCTGCGGTCCACAGAGACGGAAGCAGCTTCTCGTATCATTACAAAGTGTCATTGAAAAACGTGCTGGACTTGAGCAGGTTTAGAGTGGCGGACAATCACCTCAACTGGGCAGTGAAGTATCTTGTCATTCCCAAGCATGCGGACAGCAACAACATATAGTTTTCCTAAATGAGCCCCTTTGTTTCCAGGAAAGAATTCATTTTTTCCGTTTGTTGCTGAAGCTACAATCATTAGGAGATTTTCAACATCCAGTGGGGAATGCGTTTGAATTTTAAATAGTTGATTTGTACAATTGTCCAAATTGATAGAATCTATTTTTACTTATGGCAGGAACCAACCCTCGGGGAATTAAAAGTTACAGTTCAGAGAACGTTACTATACCTATATGTTTTCCCCTATCACATGGTGTACACAGCTTGTCATTTTACAATTCTGTAAGACTATCTATTTTTTCTAGTTCTATGCGACTGTTAAGACCTGTTTTTTGATATTTATGTATTGAATAAAATTGCTTTGTTAACTAAATGTATCCTGACTTGAACTGATATACTTTAGATACTATAGCCCACATAAATTATGCTTGTTGCAGGCCTCTGCATGTATATGTTCTACAAACACTTAATAGACTATATTATAGCCTACATAAGATAACAATTTTCACCATAGACCTGACTTGTGCAATAAAGAGCTAAAACATCTAACATTCAAACAATTGTTAAATAGCCTACCTGACCTTTTCAATGGTTAAAACGATTCTGTCCAGAAGATGGCACCAAATACAAATAATAGCCTTGCCGGTAAGGCTATGGTGAGGCGTAGGCCAATCTTTCCAATAATTTATTTGTTCCTGACCGTTATCCACCTCACAATTATTGATTACTGCCCTCTCCAAAGACTGAAATAAGGTCTAATCTCCCTCCACAATTTAGATCAAGAGGCCACTGCTTGGCTTGAGAAATTTGCATTCGCTAAATGACTATAATTCCACCTCACAACAATTAATTAATCCTTTTAATGCAGATTTCCCATTGTAGGTTAATGATTTAAACATTAAAATCTTTTAAGGTCTTAACAGCCTATGAGATGTCATTCTGACTTGACATGGGCGAGGTAGATGAGCCAGTCAGCAATGACGAATCCAATAATCAGCCATAACATGAAGTCGAATTGAACATGAATCATCAGTCTTACCTTAACGGGTTCATGTAGGTCTACAACTTGCAGCATTGAATAGTGCTTTTTGGTAACACTTCGCAATAAGGGTACATTAATTAACCATTAATCAACCATAGTAAATGCAGTAATAAGTATTATCAGGGGTTAGGGGTAGGTAAGGGTTAACACCAACCCTAACCCTATTAAAAAATTATAAATAATACCTTAACATGAACCCCATTACCTTAGTTATCATGAACACCATACATATGAACACCATTAGTGAATGTTTACTATATTAGTTGACTACTTAATTAACGGTTAGTTGTGTATGACTGCATTAACTAATGCAGTAATAATAAATGATTGTAAAATGTGAGCTGCCTTTTTAATGATAGCAAAGCAAGCAATTGCTCTGGTTCAGGTAGGCCTATCATTTTTTTTTAAAGGCAATTAGTTAATTGGTGGTCTAAAAGGAATAGCCATAGTTTGCCGCACCGGTGAACTAAAACGCACACTAAACACAATTGATCAATGAATAAACTACTGGTCTACATCCTTTCTAGTTTTGCGTTCGATTTGAGTCCATGTCTTCCTAATGAATCATTGCTGTCTGAAAAGAAAAAAACACCCGTGAAAAGTTGAGTTTATTCACCTCGAAACTGTAATGTAAGCACGGTGCAGCTGTGAGCACTTGTAAAGTTGTTATAATCCCCGTAGCCCTTATAAACAGGAAAATACATAATATAAAGCATCATGTAGGCTTTCACAAATAATATACATTCTCGTTCCTTCAAAGTTGTCCTTTTAAGGCGATCGCCCTGCAGCTGGCTGCTTGCAGCTGCTGATAAAACAATTAGGCTTAGGCCTGACCCAATCATTACGCTTCGATTTACGCAGCGTCAGATGATAATTATTGGTTATTTACATTTTAATTATATAAATCTATGCAGTTTTCACTTAGTCGAGCTAACAGGTTAATTGCTGTTAATTCCAGTTTCTTCTTCATATAACGGCATTTGACCGTCATTGGACTTGGATGGGTATGTGGGTCCCTGATACGAGTTGAAAGAAAATGTTAACTTTATTTTCCTTTTACGCTTTGTTTTGATTTCTGTTTAACCAAAGCAAGTCCCAGAAAGAACTCCGCAATGTTTGCTTGTTCTCTCTGTGTGAGCAACTCTCCGCGTCAAGGGTGGACGTGATATTTCAAACAGCACATCAGTGCGTTTATGTATTGGGTGCCCGGAAATTTTTCCAAATAAACACAGCTTGATTCAACTTGGGTGGGCAGACTTATCAACAGACTAATTCTATAAACAGATGAGGGAATAACCCGGCACCTCATTGGTTGGTGGGTAAAAGGGACACGCGGGATCTTGTGCAATGAATTTTTAATTAATGTGGGTGGGCTGAGAACACAACGAATGTTTATGATGGACAATTTATTTTCCCGTGCAAAGTCAACACAACACTGCAAACGCACAACAATTATCTGACATTTTTTGTGTGGACTTCGTGAGGCGGACAGGGCGCACCGAAAGTCAGTTCAGGAGAGAAACTCTGTGCGCCGGCTGTTGGTGAACTTTCCCTGCACGGATAAGATTCGTGATTTCCTCGGCGCGATGAGTCTGTATCACACCCGACTTCAGCATCTTGGAGTACCACCTCCATCGCTTGGCATCTCCAACCATCCACAAATGGTCTACTTGTATGGAGGGGATAACAGCGGCATGGTTCCCGCTCTGAGCTTCCTTTCGGCGCGCCAGCAGGAGCCTCCGCAGAAACCACCATACAGTTACATCGCGCTCATTGCCATGGCGATCAAGAACGCACCGGAGAGGCGCGCGACGCTCAGTGGCATCTACAAGTTCATCATGGACCGCTTCCCGTTTTACCACGACAACAAGCAGGGGTGGCAGAACTCGATCCGCCACAACCTCTCGCTGAACGACTGCTTCATCAAAGTGCCGCGGGAGAAAGGTCGACCCGGCAAGGGGAGCTACTGGACCCTTGACACTAAATGCCTGGACATGTTTGAGAACGGCAACTACAGACGAAGGAAACGGAGACTTAAGAGCAGACAGCAGCAGGAGAGCGACTCACCATCTGTGACCAAGCGGATGAAGGGGTCGGGAGGACAGTCCAGCACTCGACCGGCCTTTGCAGAGGCGCCAGGCGGTGAGGATGTAGGCATCTCACCGAAGGACGCAATGAATCCAAAAGAGCCTGCGTATGTGCCCCGAGATCAAAGTTTAAAGCCCATTCTTGCAGAGTTACACCATTCTGGCACGAAGCAAAATACCCCATCGAGGAAATCCATGGAGAGCACCGGTGCAGCATCCACCCGGAGACAGCCACCGTTACCACGAGCATCCGGGCAGCGTTGCGCGCCAGCAGAGGAATCCAAGGCGCGCGTGGAAGATCTTCCAGAGCTTACTGTCCCCCACGATAAGGAAGATGAGGATGCAAGGAAGGAAGATGAGGATGCAAGGTCCGTTTTCAGCGGACGAGAGAATGGCCAGCTCAGCATGTTTGTGCATGACAAAACAAAGGGAAATAGTCTCCCACATCACGAGGGCAGCAGGCCAACTGATAGATCACATTCATTCAGCATTGACAATATATTGTCAAAAAATGTCAATAACGCGGACAAGGTTTCCTTCCTTGGGTCGACCAAAGAGACATGCGCAGAGCGCCAAAGCCCTTATGGGCCATCTTTTGTACTAGGTATGCACGCACATCAACTGTACCAAATGGGACTTCCACTGTGTTCCTACATATCTCTGCCGTATCCCGACAAAGTCCATTTTTTTTAAACAATTGCGTTTGAAACGAAATGCTAACTTTAAGTGTTCAAACGTTATATGCCCTAACCGTTAACTGACCTGAGATAGCGAGTTGCGACTGTGAGATAACTTATTTGTTAATAAGTTATTATAACAGCTTTATAATTGTTATCCAAACAGACTTTTTAAACCTGTCATAATCATTGTCTACTTTTGTGTTCATTCATATTCCTCTATAAATAGAACAACTCAAGATCTCTTATATTTCTTGCTCAGTTGATTGTAATTCAGGTATTCTGCTTAGGAAATATACGATACATATCTTTATTGAAACCTCCCATTCAACAGTACTATTGCTGAACGGATGCACAGCTGTCTGTTTTAAATCCTGCAGAAAGCTCTTAAGTGCATACGGATGTTGTCATTGTCCATGTAAATGTTTATGGAACATGGGATGTATCTTTCTCTCTTCCTTCATAAAGGGACAGGGTTTAGTGTACATGTGTATGTACAGATAAACCTCTCCTCCCAGAATTTGAAAGTTCCGGTGCAAGTGTATAGAACTCCAAAACTATAACCAGATTTGTTCTACATTTCTCATTGTTGTGAATTCTGTTTTAAAACATAAAACAATTCTGTTACATGACAAACGACAAAGTATTTTGATGAAAAGTCGTGATTAAATGGAAAAAATGTTGCGTTGAAGTGCCGCTATTTAGGTTGGTTGGTTCACATTGATTATAGGAACATGCAACAAGTCAATCATTCACTTCAATGTCATGAAGAATGATGCAGAATTATCTAGCACCCATTCATTCTTCTCCAAGTTCCGCCATTAGGGCATCCAACCATGCAGGTGCACAGGTTGGTACCAGTCACATCAGTCACCTGCTATCAATCTGGGGAGAATAGCTAATGCTTTGCAGCGCTTCACTAACACTCACAATATTTTAATTAAATATGTATTCTTGAAGAAGCAGTGAAAACAATAAATGATTCTATAGGCACATGTGACATAATGATCAGTTTTAATATAACATTGTAGTGTACTGTATAACCAAATGTATGGATATTAAAGGGAGTAAGGTACAAGCATAATGCATTCGGCTTTCCTATACATTACATCTATTATAATACCAGAATGCACCAGTGCTGCTGGAGAAGGCCGTGGTAGGCCTTCTGTAATAAGATTTAGAATAACACTTGTGTGAGAGAAGTGCAGAGAATGGCCGTCTAAAAATAGGCCTAAACAGTTGAGGCGCACAGTCCTCTCCAAAAACAGTGTGCTGTGCGCCTGCACACTGCAAATAAGGAATGTTTGTTGAAATAAACTTCCCCACATTTGAGGAAAGGAGTTGGAAATCACAAGCATTTCCTGTGTATAGGATTCTTTTGGTCAGACGTGTAAATAAAACATGGAAACAGCTGAAAGCCTCCGAGGGGTTAGACTGGGAGAGAGAGAGAGAGAGAGAGAGAGAGAGCGAGAGCGAGAGCGAGAGCGAGAGCGAGAGAGAGAGAGAGAGAGAGAGAGAGAGAGAGAAGACAAAAACAGGCCCAAGTTTGTTATCAAAAGCTATAAAGTGAAATAAGTTTGACTAGTCGACTGGTATAACCAATACTAACAAAAATCACAACTATAATTGATTTAGTGTGCTTTGATTAGTCCGATAACCATTTACATGTAGAGATACCTACTGGGTGTTGCCAGTGGGGAAATGTTGAAGGACAATCATGTAATGGATCATCATTTAGTGGTGGTGCAGAGGATATTTCCCACAATGCAATTCAACAACTTATGGATTGAGTTGTGGACATTTTCAGCAGGCCAACGCTTCATCACTCCCCACTATTACGCAGAAGATCACACAGTTTTAGCTGGTGTTAATGTACAGCTTTAGCTGTGATTGGACGGAGAGCCGTGTGGAAAGAGCAGGAACAAAACAAAATATCCCACGGCCTCAAAAGTGTCATCGCTCTCGCTCCCATGTGCAATCACGTCTGAGTTTCAGCACTAAATCACACCATTTAAACACCAGGGATTCAAAAGAGTTTTAATCCAAGTGTTTATTGTATTTTTTCACTCTCTACATAAACGGGCTACAGTTGTTCAAATACACACTCAGAGCGGTGTGGAGAGGCGGGGTCATGATGAAGATGGATGTGCTTCGGTGCATGCTACATTAGCAGCTAATCAAGTTAGGTTTCCTGGCACAACGCTTTATACATCGTTATCCGCCTCAAACGTCCACCAGACCACGACATCAACAGAG
>OMKX01076509.1:0-14126 GCA_900302425.1 Brosme brosme
CAGCAGACCTGGCTAGACTTTACCCCTGAACCCCCTCACACCTGTCTCCCCACCCCCACTGATAACCACTTATAATCCAGACCCCCCATCCAGAGAGAATCCCAGTAAGAGAAAAAAGCCAGAAGAAAGAAGAAACAGAGAGAAGAGTACATCGATCAAAGGAATCCGTAAGGGTCCAAGAGTTCAAGTGTCCTCCGAGCCGGAACCCACATGTAGCGATAGGATGTCCCGCCATGTGGGGGTGCTGCTTCGAGGAGCAGCGGGTAGAAACCCGTCTGAGGGCAAACGGGGTCGGCCTGTTGGGTCTGGAACATGAGATAGACCCCAGCAGCGACGGCTCAGTCCGAGCCTCCTGGATTTAGGTCAACGTGGTAAATACAAAGGGCTCACTTGTTTTTTCTTTGTCATCAATTGCAAATGTTCACATTTGAACTCAAACTTTTTGAGATTACACAAGTTTAGATGTGTGTAAATATAATCATTCAAACTGTTGGTTCAGAAATCAATGTTATCATCCCACCTGTAGTAATGTAGTAATTCAAGTTACAGAGCTCAGGGCAAAAAACAAAAACGTCTATAATCTGCACTTACCTTTACGCATTTTTAAATAAATCCACATTATTTTTGTTTTTTTGGCACAATCTCAATAATATCATCTAATCAATACATTAAACTATCCAGATGTGTAGTTGCAGTGTAGTTTCCAATCGGTCCGTTAATGTGATCCCACATACAACGTGCCTGATGCATGGCTCGAAAGTTGAAAGTCGCAGCGAGCAACCGTACTGCAAATGAGTCGCACTCGAGCATCTCAAGACATTTTGAACCGTCCCGCAGCGACTTAGGATCTGCTGGAGACGGCAATTTCATATTTTTAGGGATCTCTATCTGAGGTGCATTACGATCACAGTCCCGGAGAAGCCATAGAGCAAATTGTTTCCTCACTGGCTGATGGCTATCTAAAGTAGCTACTCAAGGACCTCAATTACGCCAGTGATTCATCCATTCATTCGTCTTTCCTAGAATGGCATCCTTCTATAGGGCTAATGGCTGGGTTGATGGTGGCCCTTATCAGTTTGGGAGCATCTTACACGGACAACAAATTCACAAATGATGGTCAAAAGCACCTTTTCAACAGATGACACATTCAACGGAGTGTCAGCCTTGTTGAACCCTGTTCTGTGAGTGTGGAGGATATCTACGTATGTAGAATAACTGGCACGTATCTATGTATCTATATATAACCAAACAGTGGCTTGTTTCCTGTAAATCTAAGTCATTTAACAGAAGCTATGACATTACTGCTATCGTAATGCATGGCCTGAGAAGATAAGAATAGTAGAGGAGAAAATTTGGGAAATTAGTATGGGATTATTGTTGGTTAAAAGGTGACGTAGTCTGACCCACAGTACTTGTGTTGTGCAATGGTTGTTTTTTTCAGGTGTGGGAAAGGCTGAGTATGAAATCAACAGCTATTGTTGATTTCCCCCCCCAGGCTACAATAGACCGCATCTGATATTTCTGTCTTTGATCAGGGAATAGTGTTGTCTGAAATGCAGGGACGGAACATATCTGAGTACACACCTGCTGAACTACTGTAGTAAAGGACAGTTATGAGTCTCCTATGATTTCATGTTATTTTGAGGGACTTCATATTTGTTACTCATGAATTCCCCTAGACATTTCCCCAGAAACATGTTTTTAGAGATTTCAAGGCTGAATTTAGTGTAATTAGGTCCTACTGACTGAAGTAGGTTTTATGTTTTGGTTATTTGACTTCCCCATCCTCCTATAATTTATTAATCGAATTTTGGGGAATTTAGCAGAACGAACATGACAGAAATTGAATATATTATCCAAAGTAATGTTTTAATTAGTGTATAATCCCATGAAATAGGAAATGTTGTGTTTTTCATTACCTGAGAATGAGCCCTTAATATATCTACATAGGGTGCGGGTCCTCTTCCATGGGGGCCGCTATGTAGCATGGCCATGTTTCTACAGCAGCCCAGAACGGACAAACGGCTAGAGATATCACGTTCTTATGCGTTTTTTGGCTAAGGGTGCTAGGAAGGAGCATTATTTCCATGGATACGACCCATTTGTGATACTTTTTTAGTACCATCGCTGTGTAGGAGTTTTACAATGAGCGATGCTGTATATGAAATGCGCGGCACACAGTGGCGTAGTACTATAAGTGTCCGAGAAGCTTAATTCTCACTCGGACACGGACATCAAAATGACCGCTGGCCACATGAAGCTCCACACATCTTCACATATACTATATTCACATACCACAGTGCAAGTAAAGATTGGCTTTTAGAAACGAGTGCCGTCGAGATGAATGATCAAATTACATATAGTGATAATTATCGGACTATAAAACGCATAAAAACGTGATATCTCTAGAGCCGTTTGGCGGTTCTGGGCTACTGTAGAAACATGTCCATGCAACATAGGGGCCCACATGGAGGAGGACCCGCACCCTTTGTGGCTATAAAGGGCTCATTCTCAGGTAATGAAAAACACAACATTTCTTATTTCATGGGGTTGGCTTAGCTCTGGAGATAGAGTGGGTGGACTGTACCCAGAAGGTTGCTAGGTCGATGTCCGATTGCGTGTTGAGAGCCCTAAATAGGCAGTGTCCTTCAATACGCGCAGTGTCCATGGGGACTATGACAAAGATAGCTGATTGTGAATGGTAAAACTGATTTATTCCAAGGGTAAGGCCGTCAGAAATGACCTTGGAAAAATGTTTGTAACTTTTTCGTAATTATTTTATTGAAAAATCGCAACGAACAATTGCATTCAATGTAAAGGACCTTTACTCGTAGGCTATGGAACGTTTAACAATACAGCCCAGTACAGGCCACCATGTTCGTTGGAAGGGAGGGATGAGGGGGGCGATTCAGTTGGTTGCAATCTGCAACCTCACTGCTAGTGACCACCTACATTTTACCCATTGTATCTTTCAAAGTGCATTGGAAAAAAGGTCTGATAAATCAACACAGGGATTTTCACACTTCATCAATTTATTTCCGTGAGACAAATCTTTTTAAATAATTTTTTTAAAGAAAAAAAGCTGTCACTGTAGTTTGATATTAGTATATTGTTACTATCTAAATAACAAATTGTCTTTTTTCTGCTTCATTTATATTATAATATTTATAATAGGACTACCTAAACACAGGTGTTCTCACCTTATTCGTACCTCGAATGTTTGGTCAAATTATTTTCTTACACAATGTTCATTGAGTTTGGCAAAGCAGCTTTGTGAACAGTCTTATACCTCTTTTGTATCTCTACTCTATCTCTTCCCTTAGCTGCATATCTCATGAGGCTGTGAGTAAGATTAACAGTATGTGGGAAGGCTATTCGAGTTCCTCACACCTTGACAAAGGGAGTAAACATAGTGCAAACATCTTATCAGATCAAGCATTGCAGGATATGTTGTCCTATATGTGGGAACTGAACTACACGGATAAGGTCAGAAAAAACAACAAATCACATTATGCCTAAAGCTACGATCTGATTCCAGAGTCTTGCTAAACACTTTCTAACCCTAAAACACGCTCTGAGCGTCTTTTATCCCGGCTGAAATCAATCTAGACTAGATGCCGTCAGGCTGGGCCCTCGTTTGGATCTTTGAATGGCACACAAACGGCTCTGCGTCTTTGAAGACATGAAAGGGCACGTCTCTGGGCTTTTGTTTGGTGAAATGTCATCACTTGGCACAAATAACACAAGGTTCCCGATTCTTTGCATCCTTTCGCAAAGTCCCTCGGAGAGTATCTGTGTATAAGCCGGGCCTCCCAGAGGACAGGGGCCCATTATATACGTGATAAACGCATTCTCCCCAATAGGATGTATTATATTCCACCAAGGAAACATTGTCTCAGAATGGAAAGTGTTGATCTTTTTCGTTCCATGACGAACATTGCTTACTGTATCGCTTTCTATATCATGCTGCCTGATGAGGCCTACGTCAGCTTGGAGCCCACCTGTGTGAATCACCGGCATCTTCGTTCTCAGCTGCTGGTAAGAAGAAGAGAAGAAAAAAAGATGACAGTCGATCTGCAAAGACAGCGTGTGTTTGCAACTGGTGGTGTCATTTGAACAAAGCTCTTGTCTATGTTATGATCCTTATTGTGTAGGTCAATGAGTAGGGAGGTTATTGTTGGTCAATGAAAACCAGGGATAGGCCTACATAGGAGGGTTGTTGCATGATCATTTATGATGTATGCTAATTACTGATGTTATACTGTTTATATACCCATCTTGCTTTTGCTGAAAAGTATGATCCTGGTAAATTCTTCCGAAGAAAATGCTGAAGGAGTAAACGTTACCCGTGTGGCATTCATTTGTTGCATTTTATTTTGAAAAGCCTTTTTGAGTTTACTGGGCTAGTTCAATGGGTTTTCAATTCATGGATACTGAAGGCCTTCATTAGTTCTCTCAGAATGGGATTTGAATCTTATTTTGTGTCTGTTTAGACAACAGTTGAATGAAATGGGAAAAGATAATTCAGGGATGTTTGTTTGACTGGAGACTACAATGTATTACAATTGAATGTAAGATACAACATTTTAAATGCATAACCCACACATGATGGTTGAAATAAAAAGGTGAATAAAACATTCTAATCTTAGTACCTTCAGAGTTCTAATGTCCTTAGGATTGAAAATGATAACAGATTGCTGAACTGGTGCTGACCTTGATTTCAGACTGCAACATTTTTGCTATATTAATGTTCTCTGGGTTTGATTAAAGAGAACGCTGTTTCCTCACTTCTGACAAGCTGGTAATTGGATCCTGGGGCTCCTGAATCAAACCGGCAACAGCCTGTCATTGATGGGATTGGTTTTACTTTGTTTACTTAACCATTGTTTAACCAAACATGTAATTTTGAAAATAATCAAGTCATATTGCTTCAGTGTATTTCTCTATAAACACTTTATTTTGGCACGGCAAGATTCAGCTACACACAATCCTGTTTCAATACTTTACATTGGGAATTAAAATCAGTTCAGCCAATGACTTTTAATAAGCAGCTAAAGGGCGTATTGTTTTCTATTTTTTCCCGAGACTCTAGATTAGACTGATGGAAAAAAAAACACGCTTAGGATGTAGAAAGCACCTAGCCTGGGAACCAGACTTATCTGTGACCTCATGTTTTATTTGCTCTGGCATTTGTGAATGACAGAGGGAATGCCCCCCTCCAAACCTGCAGCCCAGTCCTTACACAGCAGGGTGTTGCGGTTCGGCCTCATAGCTCAACAATATGAAAGGTTCCCACAGGCAGCTTTCCATACACAGCTCTTCATACCTGCACTGCACATATCTTGTTATGCTAGGCACATTCACATTGTGTGAATGCACATCTTCATGGCACCTCGAGTGCCATGAAGATGTCACTGTATGTAGTCAGGGTGCGACATCCATTTCACATCTTGGTAGCTTTTATCTTATTGAGGTTTTTACTTGCAACCTTTAACTAAACTCTCCCATGCAAAAGTGTTGATATACAGAACAAGTCTGATGATGGTGCATTTTTGTCGTGGTGAGAGTTGCACTTACATTGAAGGGGCAGAGGTTATGTTTGGAAGAATCATGCAATATGACATTGGAGGACAGCAAGGTCACAGAGACACAGTACTAAAAGCAGGTGGGACATACATATTGGAGAAAAGTATCCTAAATCAAATGCAGACTCTCAAAGACCACCAAAACATACACTCTTCAGTCTTCTTAGCATGGTAAGCCACAAGTTGAACAGCCACTGGTGTAAATTGTCTATGAAAATATCCATCTGACATGTTAATGTTTTATCATTTTTGGACGGTTTGTGTTAACCGATAAATATGAACAAATGAATAGATATATATGACTGGCAAGGAACCTGGGTGTGACACTGGATGTCCAGCTGTCCTTCGCTGCCAACAGCACTACGACAAGCCGCTCATGCAGATTCATTCATCACAACATCAGGAGGATACGTCCCATCCTCACCCAGAAGGCCACACAGGTTTTGGTCCGGGCTATTGTCATCTTACGTCTAGACTACTGCACCCCCTTCTGGCTGGTCCACCTGCCTGTGCCATTCTACCTCTGCACCTCATCCAGAATGCAGCAGCCAGGATGGTCTTCTGTACCTACCCAAGTTCTCCCACACTACACAACTCCTCTGCACCCTGCACTGGCTACGGGTGGCTGCTCCAATCCAATTAAGTCACTGCTACTTGCCTATTATGCTGCAAATGGCTCTGTGCCCTTCGAACACCCAGTAAATTGTCAAACCATACACCCCAGCTCTATGACTGGCAAACAGCTTGCAACTCCCTTACCACAAGAGGGCCCAAACTGCCGCTCAACAAGATCCCAATTGTTTGCTGTCCTGGCTCCATCAACAATGAAACAAGCTCACCACTGACATCAGGACATCAGACGTCGCAGACTGAAAGATCATCTGTTTGGACTGCATCTTGGCCCTATCTCTTGATCTATAATGTAGCACTTGAAGCTGTTTCCTTATTTGATTAATTTAATGTACTCGCATGATTCTTGCATTTTTGACCACTAGGTGACAGCACAATTCCTTTTATAAGTTGTGAGCACAGTGCCTTCAAACGATAATTGCTGAAATAAAGGGATTCTTTCCTATTTCTTATTTTTAATATACATGTAATGTATTGAATTTATAATAACTAAAATAACGATGAAATACAATACAAACATTATTGTTGCTGTAACGTTACCTGCTACAGATATAACGGCCGTTTTGCGTGCACTGGGCTCCCTAAAACAGAATATAATAGGTTACATTATGTATAGCTGGATTTCAGGCATTTAAATATTCGAATATATATATATTAGAATATTCGTTAATAGAATACACAAGGGAAGGAGTACAACATACAAGTTGCTTGCGCAAAAGATGAGTTCCCTGACCGGGAATCGAACCCGGGCCGCGGCGGTGAGAGCGCCGAATCCTAACCACTAGACCACCAGGGATCTGATCAATACCGGCTTCAATATAATTTATGAAGGTAGCCAGGTATCCATCCTATTAACTGTTGTGACATTTTATTCAGTCCCGTTGCCTGTTCATGGTTCATGCCGTTAGAGATTTTTCCATACTTGTCCTTTACGAATTTATGTAATTCGGTTATGAATACCATTTCACCATTCTCTAGGCTATTATTTCCATCCAACATCCACATTCAAGACCTTACAGTCATATTGGAATATAAGTAGAACAAGTAGAGGGATATTTATTCTCTAGTATCTTGATAAAGTGCTTGATTTTGAAACAATAAGGACTCAGTTGTAGCTGATTCAATGCATGCCATTGCCATATTGTTTCCAGATTCCATCGGATTCAGAGGGCTAAAAGAATGTCACCCACAACCACCAGACGCCTGCATTCTTCTGCATGTCTGTTGGATATTGTGAGCTAAAAATATTGGCGCTGACTCCTTATTCACCTTTAATGGCATACCATGAGAGCTAGACGTCCAATAAGAAAGCCGCCATCTTTAATAATTTGTTCGGTGCTGTTGTATGCAAAGTTGGGAGAGGCTGGGGTTAGTTAGACAGGAAACAGCCCCGCCATTTTCGCTGCAAACCTCCAGTTCATTTAAACCCAGCAGGGGGAGGCGGTGCGAAACTAGACCGAGTTGGTGTGGGAACCAGGGGAAGCGAGAAAGAAGTGGGATTCAATGTGAGAGAAAGACTTGCATGGGAGAGAGAGAGGGTGAGGGACGGAGACGTTTGAAATCCATCGAGAGACTCTGTGGTTCGTATCCTCGTGGTGCTTTTGCCACAATATAATCACTCGTTACTGCAATTTCCTAATTGTATACACTGGATCTTGTGTTGTGTTATCCAACTGAGTGGGCTACAAGTTAAACGAAACGCCTGCGGTCGTCTCATTACTATTCCTTCTCTCTTGTCTTGTGTCAGGTGGCGAACGACCGTGGGAACGACACAAGGCGACATACGAAAGACGATATCCAACTGGATTTTTAAAAAAGCGTATCGTGGTTCATTGTTTCTACCTGCAAGGATGTCTGGGCAAAGCATTACAGACAGGATCACCGCCGCTCAGCACAGTGTCACTGGATCGGCGATATCCAAAACCGTATGCAAGGCAACCACGCATGAAATTATGGGGCCAAAAAAGAAACATTTGGACTGTAAGTACCACATATGTTGTTGCATTGTTTCGCATTCACCACCCCCATTATTATTTCGACTCTCTATTGTCACATCTTCGTTTTGATTATCTGGCAGTGAGGCCTACTTATAACACCAGCTAGTAGGTGCCTCTGTTTAACACACACACGAATACACACATGTATAATTTGTACAATTCCAACAAACATTTATTCATTACATTTTTGTTAAATCCTTCCAACTTTAAAGACCAATATGCGATCCAGACTGTGCCTCAGTCACGGTGTTCTGCCAGAGTGGGCCCCATTGGATTGCACTGTTAAACTTCTCTGAAACCATTAACCACATCAAACGCCCACTGTACTTGTGACATTTCACAAACCGGAGTTCCAGTTTCCCTGGAACTCAAGTGTGTTGCTTTTTGCTCTTGCCTTGCCAAACTGAAGCAGAAGAAATATGTGCGGGCCAATTCTATTCCAAAACTTTTTTTGACAGTGTTGTGCACAAAAGTGATTTTTTGTTTTGTTTTGGAAATTATTATGTGAACAGAATAGCTGGTGTAGTTGGTCACCAGATGAACATGCTAGTATTCTAGTTTTTACAACCTAAGCTCTTGGTTTGTTTTCAGAAGTACATGTTTCAGCTGGCAAGATAATGAGTGTTATTGTCCAGTGTTGTAAGCAAAGAGCTCGACTACTGGCTAGTTGACATAGCCTTTGCACTTCCTGGCATTTGGTTCGGGTTGAGCCACCGTCTGTTCTCAGACTTCTCTGCACGTTGGCTATAAGGGGCTGACCTCTTTGCAAGTCAAATGGATCATATTCAGCCCTTGCCCTCTGCCTCAGTTATTCTGAAACCTAGAACTGTGATCGCCAAATTTACGTAATTCTTTTTTTAGATGTCGGTCTCTGTTCTCTCAGTCACATCAATGCAAAGCACCATGTCAAAAATGAATCCAGAATATGGCTTTGGACTGTGTGGGTTGACTGCTATGAGTGACGAAGTAATGACTTAATATGAATGCAATGTTAAGGCCTACTTTTCTTTTTAGCAACCATTCACAGATGCATGTGGTCTTTGTGTAGCTATATTAAGAGACTCGTGCTTCAATCATTATAAACATGACACAGTTTAGAATGACTTCTGTGGGTGTGGATGACGATACTGGGATCAACAGTCCTGTGTTTATCTGCCTGTGTTTATCTTGTATTATTGTAAATTATCTTATCACTTTGCCTTGGCGCACCGAGCATTTATTGTTGAAAACAAAAATGGAATTTTCAAGTACTATGAATATATATTTTTGCATTCATTTTCCTTTGAAACTGAATGCCTAAGATTGCCTATTCTGCTTTAAAATCGGGAAGTAATGCTCAGTAATAAGGTAGGGTCAGCAGGTGCATCTTTAATGTAGTGATGCTGTAGTGAGCGACAGCCTAACTGTTCATTTGGAAAAAAAAAGGACCTGATTTCACCATCTCTTAATTGAGCCCTTCGTTTATTACACTCCAAGATGTGCAACGTCGAGTACATTTCAGAAATTCACAAATTGTAATGCTTCACACGTTAATAGAAAATAATCTCTTGTGTACTTCATGGAGTGTGTGTATAGATGGATAGATAGATAGATAAGAGTGGCCTTAGTTTGTATGCACCCTAAAATACCTCTTCTTCCTAGAGTGCTTATTTGGAGAACCTACCGATTTCCTCGAGTATGACGTGGTGTCCACTTGGGTAGTATTTTTAGAATTGGCTCCACGACAATATGCCATGCGTCTTCAGAACATGCTAAACAGAAACACCAATAGCATGGACCACTGACCATTCCATTCTCAACCCAGCTCCTCCTGCATGCTTCTCTTTGTGAACAGCCAAACGGATGACTTCAGGCCCAGACCTCTGTTACGAGTTAATCTAGAAAGTTAATGCAAGGCGGTGCTCTCTCGCTCACCGTTTGGAGGTATTTAAGGAGGGTGGAGAGGGAGGTGACGCACTTGAGTTGAAAGTTTCCTGTACGACCCAAAATAGCAGCGGCATGTCTACTCCAGCCCCTAACCAACCACCCCAGAGCCCCCTCTCTCTCTCCCCCCTGTATGTCTCCTTCCTGTCTGATGTGAAGGTGAGATATGATCCAGTGTGCTGGCTTCTTAATTTTGAAGCCCATCCCAGTCTGGGCATTCTTTTTAACACGACAATGCTAGATAAACGGCAGGCACTTGCCTGCTGTTTCTTGTTATTTTAGCGAAAAAGAGAATATACAACCGAGCAGAGAGGTAAAAGTTGCTTGAAGTCAAAAAGAGCTCTGTGCTGCATTTCCATTTCCTGTTTGGCTACGTGTGTGAAATAATACAATATGGCAGTGTTTTTGTTTTGTTTATTTGCTCAACTGAGACTGGATGTGGTTCATAAAAGTTTTCAGGTGGTTTGGATGTGTTCATTATCATCCTGTAATCCTATGGGCACGCCCAAGTTGCAGAAATGCTCAAAGGTCTGTTAAAGTTCTTTGACCTCGGAGGCTTTGCAACTTCACCCTAAGATTTATAACCTATGTACATGGAAGCCTGGCTAATGTCATGGTGACCAGTTGTATCTGTCACACTGGTTAACCAAGTGGGACCAGCATTCATGTTTTGTAAATTGGATATCCAATTTATACATTTAGCAGGGAAAACGTATTAGGACGGATTTGTCTAATCAAACTTTTCAGTAGTGCAGCTATACTGTTTTTAAAGGGGCGCTTTTCTATCGTGTGCCTCTCTCCTCCTTCATATTAACGTGCGTTGCTTAGGTCAGCTGTTCGGACAGACAAGGTTCCAAAACGTGTACCTTTTTATCGGAAACCGAAATAATGAATAAACAAAGGTTGAGTACAACTTTCAATAACTTACACAATAAGGAGTGGTTTCTTAGTGGCAAACGTTTAGTGGATGGACAAATAATGCGGAGAAATAGTCACCTGGCTTTACCTTGGCTGATTTCACTTGTAAGTGTTTTCCCAGCAAATTCACTGCCATAGCCTAGAGTGAGGAGAGGCTGGGAGGGGGAGACCTGCTGAAAATCTCACACACACGTTCCAGACCGGCATGTAAATGTGTTTTGGGCTGAAACTTGGGGCTCCATGAATGTTCTCATTCATCTCTCACCTGTTGTGGTGATGTTGGTCTGGCATTCGTCTGCTTCTCCACTGGGACTGGTTAAACTCTTGACCGCTGGAGTTGTGGTCACACGTAACGTCAACATGGGGTGGGGGTACACTGACGTTGTCCACACCAGGCTTTAGATGCAGGTTGTGTTGAACTCGTTTTTCCTAAGACCGTTGCATTTAGACATGAAATTACAAAATGAGGTCAGACGGAGGAGTTGTGTGGGTATTGCTAAAGGGGGAGAACAATGAATGAAAATAAGATTCCTTTCCCTTGTTTATTTTGGGCTGAGAAATCCTTTACACTTGTCACTATAAGCTGTCTCCCTACCAGCTTGTTGTAGTTGTAGCCCAGCATAGACTCCGACAGTGCCTGGGAACACCTCATTTATGACTGTTTCTTTGTTTGTTTTCCAAGTAAAACAATGGGTTGGCTTGGTGGCTCTCATAGTGTTTGCATTCCTTTTGGGATAAGAATAGTTTTTTGCAAAGGCTGTTAATGGCAGTCGCTAATGTAACCCACATCTGCACTTTGGTACCACGTTGAAGGCACTGGCAGCATGCCCTCAGAACATGAAGGTATGGCACAGGCTACAAGGCATGTGATGGCATAGGCATATGACCGTCCCTTTTAAAGAGTGCTGACCTGACACACTGTCCATCAGCAGGTCTGGAACTTTAACGGCCAGGCAGGCAATGGCCTGGAAGCGTAACATTGGATTTTAAAGAGGCCGTAAGATTGGAAAATCAATTCAGGATGTCGTGTCTACAGCTATCTATCAGAAAAAACCAAAGGCTGACGTTCGTTAGACTAGTTGTTAATTTGTGGTGGGACAGCAAGTGTGATTTAGTTTGAGGTGGTTTGGGCAAAAAGTTGACTGAAAAATCTCTTCCTGTGTGTAGCCCACAGGCTAGTCCATTATCCATACCATTGAAACCTTTACCTCCGTAAAGCTCCACCGATGGCCACAATCCCTCCGCATGAACGGTACCAAACGTGCAGCCAATTCTATCATGTAGGAATCGTTTACATTGGGAGCAATTGCACTGCAGTCACCTTTGACCTAGGTTTTATTTTTGGTGTTTTGTCAAGTGTAAAGTATGTGCCTGTATTGAAATAGTTTCTCGGGCACTGCGTACACAATGGCCTGAATCATATCCTTGGTACCAGGAGCGTAATCGGAAAGATATTTCCTGAGGCGATTCTTGGGTTCGCCACGGGGAAAATGGCTAACAGGAAGTGATTACATAATCCATTCTGGGAACACTAGGGAGTCGAGCTGATCAAAAGTCAGATTGGCAGGGATTTCTTTTGATCCACTTCCCGTCAATTAGTTTGTTGACTACAAGAGTATGCAGCGATCCCAAAACACACATTGGCCATTGGATTAAAGACATTTTGGAACATGCATATCAATCATGTCCTTTTTGTTGTTGTAATTAGACACAACTTTAGATCCATTTGACTGGGGATTTGATTTGCCATGCACCCAACCAGGAAGGATGGCCCATCGTTGGCAAAGCTGCCGACTTTAAAAGCCTAAATTACTACTCCGAACAGCAAGTTGTAAAGCATGAATTTACACCACAAAACTTGTAATTAAATGTTATTGCTGCCTGATATAGTTCTTCCTCCACGGTGGTCCGCTCGCATGGTATCTAAAAACATGAAGGGCTTTCATCTTTCTGGTGAACCTTTTTTTTTTTTTATAAATTGTATCAAGCAGCTCTGGTTTGTTTGATAGCTTTGTGCTATGGCTAAATTGACTCTTGACTAGAAAATAATGAACATATGGGCACCCTTCTGTTGCGCTTTTACAGGCCTGTAGATATTAAGATTCATTGCTAGCAGTTGTTTATATTGAGGATCAGAAAAGGCCTATGATTTGTCTCTAATTATAATGTAAGTAAACCAGCTGTAATTTGTCCTGTTTGATAATATCTTCTGCTCAAATGCTACACAAACAATAAGATTAGAAGAGATAACATTCTTGTGAGATCATTTGTTGTCTTAATTTAAGGGCAGCAATTTAGAGAAAGTAATCCTTTTTGGAGACGACATGTCCTCGACTTTATTCTGCTCGCATTCAGCTGTCTTTTCTGAGTACAAGTTCTGTCCTGATTTACTGTGTGTGTGTGTGTGTGTGTGTGTGTGTGTGTGTGTGTGTGTGTGTGTGTGTGTGTGTGTGTGTGTGTGTGTGTGTGTGATTGGGCCATCCAGGAGGAAGACTGGAGACAACAGACTCCACGTGTCTGACCGCAGCATTAGCACACAGACGATTGGCTACATTGTTGCACCACATACCTTCTACGTCTGTCCATAAGGTCGTGAAAAACATTCGATCAGATGATTTTTATGTTGCGTTTGAACTAGATTATCGAACAACAGAAGGCTAATTGTGCCACGTGCGTTTCCCACAGATCCTGCCAGACCGGACCAGACCAGACTGTACGGATCCGACAAACAAACAAACAAACAAAACTAGCACCACGCTATACCACTCTGGGAACGCCAAACCGGAAACCCTAATCTCATCCTAATCCGGCGTCATTAGCCGTGCTGTGGGCCGCAGATCCCTCACCTGATCCAGGACCCAGGAGGTCTTCAGACACCAGGCCACCCTCTCTGGGTGCCTCGACTTCGGGTCCCCTTCAGCGGGCCGGCTGCTGGAGAGAACGCAAGAGGAGGTGTCAAAGATCATAAGGACCAGGCTCCGAGAGAGAAGAGATGGATGAATAATGCGTGCGTGTGTGTGTCTGTGTGTGTGTGTTTGTGTGTGTGTGTGTGTGTGTGTGTGTGTACAAAGTG
>OMKX01076516.1:0-15793 GCA_900302425.1 Brosme brosme
ATATTTAATATGAATCACCAATCTTTATGTTGAATGAATGTCTGTTTCATAAAGTGCATACAGAATGTTTTCATATTTTTGCATCATTTTTCTATCTTGATGTATTATGAAGAGAATGTAGGCTTGAATACTCTGGCAGATTGAGCTGTACACCAACACAACTATTACAATATTGAGGCAAATAGTTTTGAAGTAAATGTAGATCAAAAGTAGCAGTTGGTCAAAAAGGGTTGGTATAATTATATATTTTTTGTATAATTTGGAATTGATCAATTAGTTCTTGGCATGAAGCGGTGTAAAAGGAGAGTGTGGTGGTGACTGCCCACTCCATCAGACGAAGGGAGCGTGTTTTCACACAACGCAACAACTTTTTTTAACATCTGCCATTTGATGCGCGCACCGAGCAGCGATCATTTTATACGATTCAAGACGTGACTTAAATGAGTAACACGCAGAATAGTCGAATTAATCAGATAAATTGGTCATTATCAATCAAAAGCATTTATTAGTCTTGTTTGCCATTCCATAGGGTCATCTTCCTATTCAATTTCGCTTGCTGTGCGTACGCATCGTCAGAGTCTGTGCGTACGTTTACGCATTGATTTCTGCGTACGCAACGTTGATAAATGATGGCCCAGGGAACAAGACGAATATGGGACTTCATGTTGTATTGGCTCTGGCAGATACGCACATGCGAATTGGTCTGGCAATGTCGGGCTAATAATTTAGTGCAAAACACACTTAGTATGATATTTCATTCATCCATTGAATGTATAATTACAGTTCTAATGCAGGCTACAGTAAGAGAACAGTTATATCACATTTGCAGACTGATGGCTGGGAAACAATCCCCATCCTTATGTGTTTGATGCAGACGACGATGCTTCTAGATTTCTAGTCTATTCCAGTCTTATCCTGCTCTGCTCCACTTGACGCGGTGTGTAGCCTGCAACGGTCACCCCTCTTTTTGCCTACACAGTGGTACAGTCCAGGCTTCAGCATCACCTAGATGATGCTAGAATATGCCTGAGCGTGTAAGGGAGGGGGTTTTCTGCAAGAGTATTAAGTACGTAGCTCTTGGATTGCAGTGCTCTATCAGAAGAGCTCCAGACCAGTCAAAGTGACATTATTGTATCACTTCAAAACCCTTCCTGCTAAGTAAAGGGATATTAGAGATTGATCTTGTATTAATTGAGCAGCTGCAGAAAGACGCAAGGCAATCATGACGCATGGCAAGGTAAGGAAAACATTAGATACTTTCATTTGACTTTCAACATTGACGTTCAAGAAATTTAAAATGATGCATTCATGTTAGAGTGGTAATATAACAATAATTGTCTGTGAGTGTTCCATCATATACGATTTAGCATGTTAAGGGGAAAGGTCATATTTAACTATTATGGTCTGTCATGATCATCATTCAACTGGGTAGCAGGTTTGTTTATTTCTATATCCCTATGTCATGTGAACAATTGTTATATAATGTAGAGTTTATCATATTTTTTTATTAAAAGGCTGCTCAAAAAGCCTGTTCAGTGTTTTTTTTAGGCAACAGTGAATTTGGTGTTTGATATCAAGCCTGTATTGTGATCCTTTATGAAGTGCGTCACAGGGCAAAAATTGTCAATGCTTTATTGCCATGACAACCCACGTCGTAGAAATCAACATGATCTTACTCATCCATCTCAGTCTTCATCAATGTCATGGCATTCTCTTCTCCACTTTAAAATAAGGGTACATTAATCAACCATCAATTAAACATTTATAAACATAAGTTAATAGTTATAAGCATTAATTATCAGTTAATTAACAGTTAACTAATGGTCTAGTATTCATTTACTTATTCTGTTTAATTATTAAACTAGATATTTATGCAATACAGTGAAGCTGTTTTAGTTGAAAACAATCATGCAACTCCAGAAAGTATTGTGCAAATGAACGACCCTTACCAAAGCGTATAACCTCTTTTTTGAAAGTCATGTTTTACACAGGTAAAATTAACTGTTTATTTTTTGCTAATAGCTTTTACTTGCTAACAAGACTACCAATGGTACGTCCAACGGAGAGGGGGCAGTGAAAGCTCCTCCCAGCTATGAAGAAGCCACTGCTGGTATGATTAATCATTTGTTAACATTGATATTATAATTGACCACCTTATATCTATTCATCCAACTTCGATATGGAATGTAATACAGTTCCCAATAACTCCTTACTTTTTACAATGTGACACATTTGACATCTGGCCTGGTCCACAATTTATAATAAGTACAAATGTAATAAAAACAAACGTGCGTCTCAACACTTACTGTAGGCAGCAGCAGCCCGTGCTACAGTGATGGTGAGAGGCTGACAGAGTTCACCTGGGAGGACAAGAACATCAGGAGGGTCTTCATCCGCAAGGTATGCAGGAGTAGAGGTCCCTTCACCTGGGCTACCTCATGGACACAGATTATGTGGACCACAATTAACTGTTCATGAAATATATACTCAGCACATTTGTGAAATATTATTAAAAAATGTATTCATAGTTGCTTTCCTGTCAATGTTTAGGTGTATGCCATGTTGATGGTTCAACTGTTTGTCACGATGGCTGTTGTTGCTGTCTTCACCTTCTGGTGAGCATTCTTGAACATCAAATTCAATAATTCTTCACTGAAATAATGAGATGGGTTTATTTGCACATATATAAGTTTGTTTTTGTTCTTTCAGTGAACCGATAAGAATCTACATCCAGTCAAATCCAGGGTGGTATTGGGGTTCTTAGTAAGTAACATGCAGGAAACAGCTTGCTGTAGCCTACTCTAGAAATGATGCCTAATATCTCAATTTGTTTGCTGTTTTTTTTATTTTTTTTTTAAACAGTGCTGTCTTCTTTGTCACATACCTGACACTCTCCTGCTGTTCTGCGCCCCGGTAAGGTCAACATTTTCCTGGTTAACTTGATGAAAGTCAAACAAATGTAAATTGCCTAAAATAATATAATACACAATCTCTCCTCTGCATTCTACAGGAGAATGTTTCCATGGAACCTGATTCTGCTAGCACTCTTTGTAAGTAAAACGTGAAGTACATGTGTTGCCAATTCCTTTTCACAAACTGGCTAGGAGGTCATAAGGTGTATTTAGAGTTGAATATGTCACTTTATCATGTAGTATATAAAGGATGTAATGTATGATGTGTATTGATATGTATTTGACTCGGAATCAAGTATGTCTACAGTAAAACAAAAAGATAATTTGTTGATAACTTTTCATGTCAATCTTTTTCCTGTTGCAGACCCTTTCACTCACTTACATGACAGCAATGTTGTCAAGGTACGTTTTAATATTAACTGTTTAAAATGATTGACTGTTTTAAATGCTTTCTATTACTTTCACTATATCGTCCTCTCCATTGTAACAGTTTCTACAACACCAAGTCTGTGGTGTTGTGTCTGGGCATCACAGGCGTGGTCTGCCTCTTAGTGACAATCTTTAGCTTCCAAACCAAGGTAAGCAACATTGTAAAATACACTATGACCATACTTTTTTATCCTGTTCATCATGGACCATGGATACCAATCAAACTAGTAGAAAGGAATGGATTGGATTGCCTTACCATGGGTTTGTTTTCTTGTCCTCTCCCCTCCAGTACGACGTGACCTCTTGTGGAGGGGCGCTCTTCATCTTCAGCATGGTCATGTTCACCTCTGGCCTGGTCATGGCTCTCGTGCTCCCCTATCACTATGTGAGTGGAACAACTTCCTTAATACAGCACAATCAGTGAGGACTTACATCCATTTAAACCTATAGGTGGATTAAATGTATAATCGGTTCCAACTATTAAACTTGTTTAGGTTCCATGGTTGGATTGTCTCTATGCTGTTCTGGGAGCTATACTGTTTACTATGGTAGGTGTGAGCACATACACACAGATATCCAGTTTAGACTTGAACAAAGATGTCTGTTTTATTCTGCTTTATTTTCTCTTTCAGTTCTTGGCGTTTGACACCCAGCTGCTGATGGGGAACAAGCGCTACGCCATGAGTCCTGAGGAGTATGTCTTCGCCACGCTCTGTATCTACCTCGATATCATTTACATCTTCTCCTTCTTCCTCCAGATCTTTGGGACAAAAAGAGAGTAATCATATCTACCTTTCTGATGTATAACAGATGTATATCTGTACAGCTTCTTGTTATACATCAATAGACTTGTGAAAGTGTACAAAGTAAACTGTGTTAAAGTCTCACAAGTAGGAAAATACTTCAAACTTGATGGTGATAATGTTGCAACCTAAACTAATGGTTGTTGTTGTTTTTTGCGTTGTGAAATTACGAGTCCCTTGTACATCAGCATCAACCATCAGAACTCGAGTCCTTCTTTAGCATGATATGAAACCAGGTCATTTTTTGTGGTTCACTTGCTAGCTCTCTTAACACAATACATTCTATGCTCTTCTCCCATAAGGCATGAATTGGAAAGTAGATACAACAGATGTTCATGTCAATACTATGTCAGTGGTTGTCAAAGCTATGCAAGATGTTTATCTGTGATGCACAAAGCAATATGCATGACTAGTACCCCCAATGCATTCATCCTGTCACATGAACCTTGATGTTTTGCTGAACAAAAGCACAGATACTGATAGCAAATAGTAAATTGAGAGACATTTAGTGTCCTCCCAGCTTAATTTGATTATTGTGTTAGTGGAAGATTAGAATATAAGCCTTGTAAAGAGTTTTGTTTAGCAAACCTTATTTCAAATAATGTAAACGTGTTCAATGTGGAATAACATAACCTAAGAAAGGGTCACTCTCCAGAACATGATGTGGGAGTCGTTTGCTTGTTATGCACTTTATCTTGCACTTTGAGTGATGCTAAGTGGAGCTTAAATATATCCTTATTCCTATGTTACAATTATCATGTGAAACATTTTAGGATTTCTTTGGACTTTAATTTAAATCTATACTAAGAGTTTATTGCTTAATTATTTTGGCTCCTGAGTGTTATTTCTTCTTTGCAGGGGTCATTTCTGAAAGGGATTAAGAGTGCCAAACGGATCAGTATTTTTTATGATGTCTTGCATTTAAGAATGAGAACGCAGCTATATTTGATGAGATCCATATTTTATTTTTTATATTAAAGCATTGATGTAAAAGAAAAAAGTTATTCTGTATATGATTTTGGAATGAATTTATCTCATATGACTGACGTGGCCTCGTCTTTATTTGGTGTGTGTGTGTGTGTGTGTGTGTGTGTGTGTGGCGCGTGCGTGCGTGCGTGCGTGCGTGTGTTACAGCGCCAGCATTTCACAATCACTACATCTAGGGTGAATGAATGCACGGCTACATTTTTGAGTAACTTGAAGGTTTATTGCCTGTTTGATACAATGGGGCAAATAAAAGACTCTAAAGATAGTAATTAAATGTTAATTACACGGGCATTTATCGTAAAAAACAATTTAAAAAAAACACAGTAACTTTAGGCCTATTGTGTTATTAGGATGTGTGTCTCTAACAGTATATTTGTATAAAGTATATTTTAAAACCAAAACTGATATAAAATACGAGACCACTATAACCTCGTACCTGCCAATATAAATGGTTTATACGTGTTGGTACCGTTTGCAGTATTCACAACTGCATGTTGGTAGGTATGGCAATATCAATATCAATCAATAATATATATCAATAATATCAATATTGATTGATGCATGCATGTTGGTATGGCAATATCAATATAAATATCAATAATATCAATATCAATAGTTGATCAATGGCTCTGTCCCATTCAAAGATACAGAGTTCATCCTCTCGAGCCCTCTTGGTTCCAGCGTCCACTCAGCCAATCAAAATGAGCGTTGGTGAGACGTCGACTTCAGCCATGTTGTGGTTTTGAATGAGGAAGAAGCGGGAGAGGTTTATTCTTTAGCGAGTTTAAAGACCATTTAAAGTGAAATTTACCTCACGTTTTTTAATTCGTCAGCGGTTCAAAATGATACTTTCTGTGCAAAAGTGGTAGTTTCAACCACTTTTAATTCAAACTAGTCGCCCCGTTTAGCCCGCTGGGTAGCATTAGCTAGCGAGGTAGTTAGCTTAGCGCGCTAGCGGGGGAACTAGCTAACTTTAAGCCAACTAGCTCACGGCTAGCTCATCTAACAGATAACCAACGACTTTTTTGCTACGATTGTTAGCCAGCCAATATCAACAAGCAGCAACCGCCAGCCCATGTCAGGCGGATGACGGGCACTCTCTCCGTCTGTGTTGTCCGTACTGACAGTTGGTCCGCAGGTGACAATAGGGGCTTATTTATCAACTCTTCTTGTCTCAATAAGTCTGACGGTCATGATGAATAAGCTCTACGAGTGGATGGTGACGAGCTACGCACATCTTCGAGACGGAATACCGCCAGCCCGCCACGCGGACGCTCAGGAGGACGCTCGTGCCAGGAGGAAGAGACCAGGTGATGAGGAGGACGCTCGAGCCAGGAGGAAGAGACCAGGTGATGGGTAAGAGCTAAAGAGGAGAGTATCCCACACGACACGCGCGTCGCCCAGGTGTCTCCTGACTGCACGATCAGCGGCTGCTCACTGATGCTGCCTTCAACGCGCTATGCAAAAAGATGATCCTTTCCATTTGTGAACTGGAAGTTACGAGTGCGTTGTGTTCAAGTGCTTTTGTTGTCGTAGTGAAATGAAACATGGCGGACCCTCAGCTCCTGACCTGTGACTTGGGGTAAAACAATTGAAAAGGTCAAAGGTTATCTCATCTCGGCAACTCGTGTATCAAAATATTCTATGAGCTCTCCAGTAGAGATGACGACGTGAGGGGGCGTTCACGTGCAAATTTCACGTCGGCTTTTGGTATTTACCACAATTTCTATAGCACGTGAAGGCACCATGAGCACGAGCCCAACCTCCAATGTTGACAAAGGTCAAGACATTGTTGCACCTAGTTGTTGCAATTTTGCCCAACCCTAATCGATAGCATTACTATTTTTAAGTTTGGAAGACTGCGTTGACGCCCACGAAGATGGCAGGACGGTCAAGAAGAAGGCGCGGAGAGGTGAGGTGGAAACCCATCTATAGAGTCATGCAACAATCACGAGTCAGTCTTTCAAACACGTACGTTACGGTCATTCATCGGTCTTGCAGGCGACCTCATGGACACCGTCAAGGGCGCAGCGGAGCGGGTAAAAGACCACGGCTCGACCGTAGCCACCTGGGTGAAGAACAACGTGAGTCCCACTCTGAGGGGCATACTGCCAGGCCCTGCGGTCCCACAGCCTCCAGCCTCCACATCTGCTGCAAGTTGGACAGGCAGACATGTATGTTGTGAAATGACGCACCATGTATCCACATTTGTGTATGTATGTGTGAACATGGTCTTTCATTTATTTTTCAGGTTGCAACGACCAACTCTGGCCATGTGGATTCTGTATTTGCAGCTCCATCGACACCTGTGGAGTGGCAATTGAAATCTGGTAAGTTTGTGATTTGTACGGTGCTACAATGTTTGGGTCCTGTAAACACTTTGTTAAAACAAATCAATTTCAACCAACATATTTGAAGACTATTATAAACACTTGCCATGTGAAATTGTCATCTATTTGCATGTATATGATTGACCTCAACCAATGAAGCAATAGTGGATAAGATGGGCAAATTGTATTTGTTTATTCAACATCTTGCATTGAGTGACAGATTCCCTGTTAACTGTTGAGTCTTGTCCTGCTTAATGTTTGATTTCAGAATCGTACCGAATTGAAAAGTTTGTGATGGGATCCAAAGTGTGCAGGCGTCAAGTGTGCATGAATCTAGCCCACCGGGAGGTAGCCAAAACAAACGGACACTCGACGGTCCAGCCATCCTCTACCACCACCACCACCGCCGTACACCCTCCCCCGCGGTTAGGGAGACCCCTCAGCATACACACACATGGAACTTCAAGGTGGGTCCCAGTTCTCTCATTTTATTTACATAACAACACGTTTACATTTTTGAGTTGTTTAGAACGCTGAACTTAATTTGTCTCTGAATTCTGCTGGATTGACAATTCTTAATTTGACCACTGCAGCCTGTTGCGTTCTTCTGTGGTGGGCCCAACCAGCAGGTCTTACACCAGCATGTACGAGAAGACCTTCCCCATCAGGATGGTGCAGAGTCCCACACAGAGCTCCTGTGGTCGTCTGCCGGGGGCCCGACGGCGATGCACCGCACAGGAGGTCAGACACTGGGAGCCGTGCGTACCAGCCACATAACCCTGTTCTTATTTAGTGGACTCCCTCTCACGCCCGCTTGCTTTGTGTCTCTGTCGGAGCAGTCTGTATGCGAGGAGGAGAAAGAGGCCTACAGACAGCTCCTGAACATTGTTTCCGGTGGCCACTCGTCCTGCCTCAACGTGCGCTCACACAGAGAATTGTGAGTATCTCTAACATTCCATCTCTTCTAAGCATCATCTTGTGAAACGTGGTCATAGAGCAATGTCATCACCTCGCCCGCACCCCTGACCCCCCTTCAAGCACCAGCCTTCTGAGCACCAGCAGACGACTTCTGCAGTTCTCTACCCCTGCGGGGGCAGAGGGCACTTCAGACGGGCCCAGCATGAGCCCCCGGCTTCTGTCCAGCCAGAGCTCCAGCAGCCTCCCCAGTCCAGTGGAAGCCTCCAGCAAGCCGAGCACCCTGCCGTGGTCCCCAGAGCTCAGCTCCACCGGGGCGGCCAGCGTTCAGTCAGTCCCCTCCCCTTGTGCCATCCTGGACACCTCCTCTCAGGGCAGTCTGTCATCGGGTAGGTGAAGCTGGCAGCCGTTGATGTTTCCACGTAACTTATGTCCCCCAAACTTTTGCAGCATGTGAGTGATTTCTGTTTTTTTGTGCAGCTCACGATGGGGACTCGGTAATAATTGTAAAAGAAGAAAGGGGTAAAAAGCCAAACGCTCCAAGGTTTGTACATATTGTTTCCGCTATTTTGTATTTTAGTTATATATGAATCATTTATATTTCCTGCTATGTTCATTCTCCCACCTTGCTAATTGGTTTTGTGGTTAGGTTCAAGACGATACCGCCGCCTCAAAATATATATATTTTACATAGAAGTTTGTAAACAGGAAATTGTACATTTGCACAACTGCTGTTGTGTGTGGCCTGGACAAATGGTCACTCGAACAAGTATTTTTTTAATCACTGAAATGTTACCTATTCCTATGTCTTAACTCTCTAGCGTCCCGTGCTTCAAAGCTGAGTTATGGATCAAAGAATTGTAAGTTAATCTGAAATAAACCATTGTTGTGCACTTGTTTTTTCCCGGTCCCTATTGATACATATGTGGTTCTAACGCTGGGTAACCTAAACAAGAGGTCTTCTCTTCTGGCAGGACGAGTATGTATGACTCTCGAGCACGGGAGAGGCGGAGACAGATTGAAGAGCAGGAGGCCTTAGCGGCCATGCTCCTGCGTCAGGTGAGTTTACAGTACATGGTCTTCTCACACGCGGGCCTACCTTGTGTACTTCTCTCACTCCGCTGATCTGGCTCTGGGTGTTCATCAGCGGCTGTCTGGAGATGGCCAGTGGGTCCCAAAGGTGGAGCTCCACATCAGGGTTCCCCTGGAGAAGGAGGTGCCGCTCACTCCCGTCATAGAAGAGCCAAAGAAGCTGGATGAGAAACCAGAATTCCCTGAGCTTGTCAAGGTATTATTATATATATTTTTTTTTATATAGAATATATTTTCCCTCCTCCTTTCTCTTTGGGAAAGCTCTGTTGGTCTTGTAGCTGTGTGAGACTACCATCAGCTTGTGCTTGTAGGAGATGGAGGACGAGGTCAACAGGGTGCTGAGAGGAGGTAGTCCACACGAGGTCCTGAGTGAAGGATTTGGCCTCAGCCTCACACGCAAAGACCTGCAGACACTCGGCAGCCTTAATTGGCTCAACGATGAGGTAAACGAGTTCGCTCGGTGTGGGTTGTCTTCGGCCGTGTATGAACCCCGACAGACATTCATAATCCAGACACATTGAGCCAGACTCTCATGTTTCTCTGCCTCCCAGGTCATCAACTTCTACATGAACCTGCTGGTGCAGCGCAGCAAGAGTCCCGGCATGCCGTCCGTCGACACGTTCAACACCTTCTTCTACCCCAAGCTGCGCACCAGCGGCTACTCTGCTGTCCGCCGCTGGACCAAAAAGATGGACATCTTTGCCGCAGACATCCTCCTGGTGCCCGTCCACCTGGGGGTGCACTGGTGCCTCCTGGTAGGTCAACCGACGCTCTCTGCTGAGGCTCCAGGAGCCGCCAGGGTTTTGACTCAATGTTCATCTTTTGTCCAGGTGGTGGATCTTCGCAAGAAAGTCATTATGTACTACGACTCCATGGGAGGGAACAACGATGAGGCCTGTCAGACATTGTTGTAAGTTTGAGGTGGATGTCAGATTCTGGTGTTGGACGTCTACGTCTTGGTACTCCCATTAGAAGGCCTGCAATGTCTTGTGTGTTGAATAATTGCATGCAATTGTGTAGTCTAAATTGTGATGGTATGACCCATCATTTGTTTTGATGATTTTAAATGTTTCAGAGTTTTGTTTCTCCGTTTGGATTTGTTAACTTTACCTAAAAGGATGCATGCTATTTCAATACTTTAAAATTGGCAATGGCAATTATTGTTGTGATGAATTACCAATATGTAATGACTGCTCCCCAGACAATATCTGAAGCTGGAAAGTAAGGACAAGAAGGGCAAAGAACTAGATACCTCAGGCTGGACTCTGCACAGTAGAAGACGAAATGTAAGTCGCCCCTGGGTGTGTTACACTGATCACAGATTGAATCTCCTTCACAAACTGGGATGACTTGTTTGTCTCATTGCGTTGCTTTTCCAGGAGATCCCACAGCAGATGAACGGCAGCGACTGTGGCATGTTCACATGTAAATATGCAGAGTATATCACCAAAGACAAGGCAATAACATTTACGCAGGTAAGCAAACTAGTGAGATGAGGAACGTCTTACATTGGTTAGAGAGGCCCTGCAATTTCTGACCAATAACAATAACCCATAATTATCTGCTTCTCACGACCAATACCGGTTATAACAAAACCCCAAAAGGTAACTGAGGGTAAGAATGCTTGATTATTTTATATTCCATAGTTCTGACCTCACCGAATCTAAATTTCAATCAAGACACAACAAAAAACGATATCTGTTCATTTATAAAAAACATGTTTTGGTTTATATAAGCCTCTGGCCCCTGAATAAAAACACAATGGTAAATAATTGCCAATATCAAATGATTTGCCTAGTAAGAGATCAAAAAGAACAATGGGATGCGATCCTATAGCATAAACTCCATTTAGAGTACCATGGCAGTGCTGGAGAAAGTCACCCCTCCTCTGACATATCCTGCATCCCAAATAGAGCTTAGAGCGAGCCCAAAAAACACCCCACCCGAGCCTCTAGACGTCCTGTCTTGGGCCTGCCCAGGTCTGCTCCATTTGCTGCATTTATGGGCCCAGTTTAAACCCCAGTTCTTCTTCCTAAGTTGGCTGCTTATATTAATTAATATTTAAAGTAAACCAATACCAAGTTGTTTCAATGACAAAGTCTTTGCAGACTTAATAGCTAACTTCCTCTCGGGAAGGGATTCCAAAGCATGTGTGGGCAGCGAAAAATACATTTACATTTTAAATCATAACCGTTGAGTGACTGGTGATAAAATGATAGGTAATTGACAAAATGTGTTGACAATAAGACTTTTTGGATTAAAGAGAATTTTTGAAGACTGTCTAAAATCTGTTCAGAATTACGCATCGAATCATAGCACAACAACGAAGTGAAACTGTTTATTACCTTTTTATTATGTATTGTCACAGTGACTGATACGTAAGGATTAAGGTGACGGTGTTATAATACATATTACATTCTGACTATCACACCACATAGCTTACTCCCCTAACCAGTCCGCCTGGTGGATGGAGGGTAAATCACGGCCCAGCCTCGGGTTTGGGCAAAGAATCAAACCTCTAATCCCTAATGTGGAGCAAAACTCTTCCTAACCCGCCACTGTCCTTGTTGTGTTTGCAGAAACACATGCCCTACTTCAGGAGAAGAATGGTCTGGGAGCTCCTCAACCGCAAACTCTTGTGAGGGTCAACCATCGCTGGGCCCGAGATGTCTTCTCTCCGACATACTCTTAGACTTCAGCTTATCCAGACCAGGACCTTGCCCTGCCACTCCGCCCTGCCCACAGCCCGGCCTCTGGGCTGGACGGGCGCGTTCGGCGGTGAAAGCACTGCCTCCATGACTGAACGAGGTTGCCATTTGGGATGCTACACCATTGACATTGCAGGTCAAGTGATGCATATATTTTTGTATTACCCAGCAAGAAGTGTTGAAACGAGGCTTCTTTATTTTGGTAAGTCCCACTCTGACTCTAGCCGTGCTGAAGCTCAATGTTCAGGAGCACAATACCATGCAGACACCACGGAATCCGTCTTGTTTTTAGTATTCAAAGCACACCATACTGGACCAATACTTCAGATATACTTTAAAGACCATTTGAATTTGTTTTCTTGCCTACCAGATTAGTTCAAATGTCGAATTGTAAATGTTCAAAAACCTTTTTCTTACATTTATTCGATGAGGGTTTCTGTGGTCTGAAGAGGCAACATTGTAAACGTAAAACAAAAAAGAGCATAAAAACTTTATGGGGATGTTCTGTGTCAATCTTTTCAATGTGCCAGTTTCATAGTATGTTTTGAAAAGCCAAGTGTTAATATGGATCACACCATGGGATTCGGACGTCTCATGCAAAGTCTGTCAAGTCTTAATTCCAGCTGGGAAAACACGCAGGGTGAGCTCAGTCTCCTGTGCTGGTGAGAGCGCTCTAGTCTCTAACGGCAGCTTTTGGGTATTCAGGATATTTTCACCTTTGAACATAGGCCTTAGCAATCGGCCTCATGGACAGTGTATTTAATATACTTTTTATACCTTTTTTACGTTTTGTTAACTTCCTTTTAGAAATAAATCTCTTGTGTATTGTGTGCTTTCCATGTATGTTACTGTGTGCTACCTCGTTATTACAACCTAAATGTATGCATTGGATGTGTTGTCTATACACACTACATATAACTCATATTGACAATCTTCACTTTTATAATGAAGAAAACGTATCCCACTTATGGGGACACTTAAGTGAAACAAGTTAAAAATGAAAAACATATTGGCAAAACATATTTTTATTAAATTGGCCAAGTTCAAAACCAAACCAAATTAGGTTAAACAGCTGTGCGATTTGTTGATCTTTTATTAAGGGAACTACTGCCCTGCTGTTGTGACACAGAAGGACAGATTTATGGTTGAGGCAATGACATAACTTGTTTGATGTTGAGATAAATACTAATAACTTGACACAACTGGAACAGAATTGGACGTAGCAATAGAGATATTGTTAAACATGATATCCAGTATGACTGTCTTCATTTGTTGAACTGCATGACCTTTGCATGAGCTAATTAAACAAAATAATCCAAAATTAGCAGCAATATAGTTAGCCAGACTCCACCTTCCACTACACCATCCTATGAAGTGTGCAACTGTTTCACCTCGCCCTCCCAATATTTAAAATGTGGAATGAAATAGGAACACAAACAATGTTAACCCTAACCCTAGAAAACAACTTCGTTTTGAAGATCTTTGCTCGCAGAAATTTGCTTTAACAAATGAGAAAAACCAACCCATGGATTCTGAGAAGCTGTCTGCCCCGTCGACGATGTCTAAAGGCGTTCCTGTGAAAACTTATCATTCCATATGACACTCACTTATTTGTCAAAAAAACATAGCTTACAAACAGGTGAAAAGAAACAACATATTTCACACCTCTCCACATCATTTTAAAATGAAACGGCAAAAAAATAACGAGCTATGTCCGATTTATTTTGGGACCCGGGTCCAATGACGGCTGCATGAAATATATTTATGAAATCTTTGGTGAGACAGAAAAAAACTGCATTTCTTTTGTTAACTTATTAAAACACAATTCCCTTTTAATGGAACCAATGGATAAATTGATTATTCAGGAAGAATGGAAATTGGAAAGATGTTGAATGTGATTAGACGATGTGATCCATTGGAATGATGTGGAGAGTTTCATATTTACTTGTATTATTGCATTATTAAGGATAATAAATTAATTGCATAGACCATCAAGACCTTGGGCAGGCTTCAAAGGACGGATGGTTAAACTATGGACACAGTACCAGCTGTGAGCAGCAATAATAACTACTGTGGTTAGTTATTGCCTCCTAACCTGTATTTGAACTGAATCTATATTCTGCATAATGAGGTATGTTAAGGTTTTGACCATATATTTCTTTAAGGTGTTTCTCTAAAACAATGTATGGATGTTCATCCATGATTCGGCGTTATGCAAATAAAAGCGTGTCAACATTATCAATACAGACGGAATTCAAAACATTTTATCAACTAACTAAAGCCTTTTGACATAGATACTAAAAGGCAGAGCAAGAGAAGATTTCAAACTCACAAACTCACTTATTTCACAAGGGAAATGCATTGGTGAAAAAGGGCTCTCCTACCTTTAACCAATTGAAGCACACAACACACTACATACAAATAAAATGAAGCCTTAAATGAAATTTAAATTCAATTAAAAAACGTTTAAATAAAAATCAAAAGCTTTAAACAAAAACATGAGAAAAACGAATGCACATGTAAAATCAAAGATACAGTAACAGCCAGCATCAAGGAACCTTTAAACGGGTCATGAACCAACAACAAAAAGCGAAAAAAAAGATTGTTTCAGGATCATAATAAAACCTACATTTGAGGTTCATTCACATGAAATAACACTATTGTACTTTGACAACATTATTTTGTTTTGAATCAAATAAGGTTTTGTCAAGACCAATGACCAAGAAAATGACAGCAACAAACCTCATGCCTTGTACATAGAATTAACCAAACTGATTTGAATGTTGTCATCATAGTTGATAATAGTATTATTGCATTGATAAAAGAAACACTGATCTGAAAAAGCAGCCTGTGTAAAAGTGTTGTTTAGGCAGTTCTGTGAGATGGTATCCACAACCATTGGATCGAGTGTCGTCCATCACTGAATATTCACTGGAAGGTCCTTGGAACGCATTCGTCATGTGAACGTTTTTTAGACGATAATCTCTACAATAGTAACTTCGTTGTAAATCTTTGATTGTCTGAAGCTTTGTCAAGATTTTTTAAACTATAAATTACTTGAGACTCAAGTGCCATAAAAGAAGTGAGATCACGTTCACCGGGATGAGGTTAATGCTCGAGACATTTGCTGCCACTTTAAACCCAGCTAAGTCACTGCATGTGTCCAGACCAACACAGTATCTCCTTGTATGCGTATTTTTAAGCCTTCTCTTATCAAATACTTGCAAAAGCCAATGAAACAAGACATGTAATAAAAAGAAACGCAACAAAATCCACATATATGTACAAAAAGGCAGGTTCAAAGATTGAAAATATCCAAAACAAAAGTAGGAAAGAAACGATCTATCTTAAAAAAAAAGTAAAACAGGACATGAGTGTAAAATGACACACGGTGCTGTGATTAAACCAGGCTGGTCCTAGTTTCCTCAGAGCAGCAGTCATAAACATTGACATGATGAGCACAAACCATGTAATATAGTGTGTGTGTGTGTGTGTGTGTGTGTGTGTGTGTGTGTGTGTGTGTGTGTGTGTGTGTGTGTGTGTGTGTGTGTGTAGTTGACAGGTTTCTGTTTTCACGGTTATCAAAATAGACACTCCATTGCGTTCCTCCTGCGTTT
>OMKX01076526.1:0-23379 GCA_900302425.1 Brosme brosme
ATCTTTGGAGATCATCGAGATTGCCACTTTAAAAAATTAAAAAATAAAAAATAAAGATTAAAGTTATTAAGCTCAGTAAATAGCATATCATAGCATTGCACAGCATTGTTAAGCAAATGATAGCAAAGCATCCGATGCAAACACGTGTTCACAAGCTGCGGTCAAGTCGCACCTGTCTCTATGCCCGGGATGCGTGTTGTGTTGAACATCCTCTCCATTTGGCTGGAACACATGGGGACGATCCCCAAAGCCCTTAACTGATAAAACACATATATTGAGAGTGTGAAACACCCCTGAGCGCAATAAATGTTCATGCAACTTTGATTGACAGGCGAGAATGGACTTCTCGAAACCAATGAGGTCAGTAATGAGCCCGGTCTAAAATCGAAATGTCACTCACTAATAACCGACAGAGAGCTGAGGCAGTTCTAACAAGTTACACTCAAAATAATAGCGCTCGTACCTACAGTACTTTGAACACCGGTATACTAAAGCTACTAAAACTAGTAGTGTTGAGTAAAGCAATGACAGGTGGAGCTCAGCGGTACCGGGGCGTGCTCCCCGCGCTCCAGCTTGCGGCGGTACTGCAGCATGGCGTGCACCACGTTCCCAGCCCGCGCAGCCTGTCTCTGGGTCGGGGTGATGTACAGGAGGTCCTGCCAACACATGCACACGCATGTACTATTACATTAAGGATTAAAAGTGTGTTATATTCATGTTTATGCTTTTCTTTTCTTTTGGCTATATCCTTATAATAAATGTTTTTTTTTGTTTTTACCAACTTTTCAAATATCCACTTCTTTTATTAGTCTTTTCTTTTGTGTTTGCCATTGCTATTTTCTGTTGACCTCTACGGTGGGGATACCGTTATACATGTAGAGCTATATTGTTGCATAAAAAATATATAATATTTGGTATGTACAGAAATTAAGAAAACCCAATAAACAAACAAAGTCAATTGTAGTTGTACTAAAGAGCTACTAAATACAACATGTTTGTTTTATTTAGGAGGTGTTCTATATATATTCCAGTGGACACAAACCCATGCAGCTCACCATGATGTAGAAGTTGCTGTTGACCATGATGGGACTCCTGCCTCTCAGGTAGATATACTCCTCCCACCAATCACTGACCTGCAGGCAGTCCATCCATTACCTCCCACGTTTCCACTCATTCCACTCAGACATATATACATAGTCGCCGCATTGGCCTTTGGATCTTAGGTAAATGTCGCCGCCATATTGGAAAGGCCAAGACCGGTCTGTAAACCAATCAAAGTAAACAGGGGGGCTTTTTTCTGGATAAAAAGCACTGTATAAAAGTCTGGGACTCTCCAATATGGTGGCAATGCGTCATTGTAGGACAACACAGGTGTGGCTCATAACACTAATTATGGGTCTGCTCCTTTTATTTACGAGGGCACAGGTTGTATACTTATCTACACTAGTTTAGCCTGCTAGGCAAGGCAAGGCAAGGCAAGGCAAGGCAAGGCCTTGCCTTGCCGTCAGCTTAGGTCCGTCAGCTTAGGTCCTAAGCTGACGGTATGGGAGAAATTTACTTTATGTTTAAAGGAATATAATTATGATAAACTTTACATATAAAGAAAGTATGATCATTATCTTGCCTGTATGCTATATGAATGAAAATAAGTGTGGAAAAACACAGCGTCACCAAAGGGTGACTCTCTCCAAATAGCTAATAACAGAAAGGCCCTCCGTAATGGTTAACTTGAGGGTCATGAGGACGCCTTGCAACTGTTGATTGAGCCCAGACTATATGGCGGGTGCTAAACAAGGAAGATGGCTCGACCTCTGCTGGTTGTAAGTTAGATGAGCAGGGTGTCCTTGTACCATACCATACCATACCACTACCCATTATAGTTTCACTAGCGATTATAGTTTTTGCAACCTCACCTGTGCACACATCTCCTTGTTCGAGAGCAATAAGGCTCCTGATGTGAACATTCCCTACTTTAACGAAGCTCGCCTATTGGACATTCAACAGCATAAGAAACTCTGTAAAACTGTGTTCATGGCTCATTCTGCTAGGGAAGACACCTTAATGTATGCATACATTAAATCATCCTGTATTCTCCACAACATTTCCTGATCTCTTGTCTTGTTAGAGTTTAAGTGTTGTAATTCCTACGCAACGCCTCCGTGTAAAGGGTTTAATAGCACTCACGTAGTTGGTCGCCCACCAGGACTTGAGCAAGAGGTATCTCTGTAGCTGAGGAGCACTGGTGTTTCTGAAGTCATTGGCCAACGTCTCCATCTGCTTGTATCGTTTGTTGTCCAGCAAGGCATGCACGGACTCCAGGTACTGCAGTGGGTAAAATGTGCCTCATGAAAGGGGTCGATAGAGCAGTAGGTCTAGCCATCCACTGCTTTCATTCATTACTGTGAATCCTTTTGGCTAATACATCGTCATTGAAGGTCAGAGAAAGTCAGTCCATTGTGGCCGTAAGAAATATAATACTTGTGTTAGTGTAATAATAGTTATTAGAATTAAGAGTATAATTATTATACAATCATACTAATAATAGACCATTTTCACAGAGGGGTCGCTCATAACTCTAATTATGGGTCTGCTCCTTTTATGTACCAGGGCACAGGTAGTAGACTAAACTAGCGGAGATAAGTCTACTACCCGTGTCCTGGTCCATAAAAGTAGCAGACCCATAATTAGCGTTATGGCCTGTGTTTGTCCTACAATGACCTACCATACCATTTTCACCTCTGTGAAAATGGTATTTTATCTGCAGCCACTAGCTTATCTCCCGGTTGACCTCTCCAAGACTCACTCTGTCGATGGTGTCGTCTACGCTGGGAACAGGAAGCCTGGGCAGGGACGCCTGGAAGCTGTAGAGGAGTGGTCTCCGCCCAGAGAACATCTTGATCAGGCTCTGTAGTATGCATATAAACACATCCCTGAATATACAGGCAGATATTGTTATCACCCTCAGTCCTAAAAATCATTTCATCAAGAGGTATACTATTTTGTAATGTTAATACATATTTGTATTATCCTTTCAATTCACATTTCGTGTCGACTTAAGTTCTTGGAAGCTGAGGTGGACATGGAGTGGACACTATTATGTTGCAATGGTGTCCCGGCACCATAGGCAGTCGTAACAGATAGATAGGCCTACATAGAGGAGGTTAGTGGAGCTATGCTGACACCCACCAGCCACAGTTTAGTGGAGGAGCTCATCTTTCCGTGCGATTCAAAGATCCACGCGTGGTAAGAGAGCAGGGCCTTCAGAGAGTATCTCAGCAGGTAGATGAAGAACAACCAGAGGCCCGTGGCAAACAGGATGGCACTCAGCACTTTCTGGGTCTGCACAGACATGTAGCCCCTTGTAGAGAAACACAGGCCAGGTTACTACTCGGGCTATAAGCACAACAAGAAGCAAACTATGCTGTGAACAAAATGTTATATTATTGTGTTATGTTTTATTTCAATATCCCGGTATTTGAGTGTTGTGTATATATGCATATTTGTCTGTATGTCACATTGTTCTATTGTATTGCCCGTTTTTGTATTGTAGTTATTGGTCTTCTAATGTCAATTTTTTGTAATCATTATTTCGATCTTGAGCAGAGCAAAATTCCAATTAAGTACAATAGACTACTCAGAACTCATGAATATAGCATGCTATGCAGAATAGCATATAGACCATAGCGCATGTTTTAAGTATACAGCCATAGCACAACTAGAGGGATGGCTGCAGTGAAAAAGTGACCCAGTGCAGGTATACAGACAACATAAACATAAAAACATAAACAAAGCATGATGTTATGGATGATAGTGAGGTGTTTCCCACCTGATCGGCAGGTTTTCCTTGATTAGGTCAATCATTCCTAGAGAGAGATCTACGCGGATGTACAGAGTGCTTATCATGGCGATAACAACTATGAGCCAACTGGATGGGCTGGCTGGGTAGACTCCAGCCAACACACCATTCTGAGAGAGAGAGACAGACCGACAGACATAAAAAGAAATGAAGACAGACAGAGAGAGAGAGGCAGACAGACAGACAGACAGATATAAAAAAATGCTTCCAGTAGGTAACGGTAAAATGGTATACCTTACGTTAGAAGCATGTATTTTGGTATTGATGCAATGATAAGCCTAATTCCTGAATTATATTATGCACAATAAAGACATTAAAAGAAAAGCACTGACACTTTCATACCTTAAATTGTATGGCGCGCTTTCTCCAAGCCGTGACCCCTGATAGGTAGATGTTTTTAATCACTTCTTGGCTCAACCTGATGTCCACCCCGTCTGGTCGTACAGTGAACTCAAAGCCCACGGCCTGGTGGGCTTCGGCCATCGCTGCAAAGGCCTGGTGGTATAAAGTGTAAGAATGGATGTTGGCCGATAACTTATTAAATCAATATTATTTTATGATTTGCAAAATGCTTTGGAACTGCTGAAACACTGTGGGTTAATGGATAAATAGTAAACAACGAGAAGGCATTCAGCTCAGAAATAGCTGATGGACAGTAGGGTGTCCATTTGTCGCTGCCTATAGTGCCAGCCCACGACAGTGGTGTTAGAGGAGAGCAGCACAAGTGCTGTCACTGTAGCTTATAATCACACCAAAGGATGTAGGCTGTCCTCCTTTAGAAAGACACAAAATCTATATTCACTTATCTACATGCACTGTGAAGTAGGCCTGAGCCTGTATTCAATGAAACAAATGTTTAACATTTTTAATGTTAAACAGCCCTAAGCATTTTAAAATAGCCTACATTCTCAGCTAATATCTTTTTTTGATAAATTCATAGGCCTACTGTGACAAAAACAATCGCATGTTTATATATTATCAGCCATATGGACAAACGAACATGTTATAGCCCACATAAACAAACCCAAATATGACAATCATTTGGAGGTCATAAAGGAGGCTCCCACCGACGTAGTAGACTACGCGAAGTGGAGGTTGGATTTCATTTTCCATGTCGTATGACTGGACTGTCAGCATGTAGGACAAAGGTCGGCCGGCAGACAGCGGCGCGCCGAGGCAATACACGTGCACGTGCACGAAGGACAATATAAACAGAGAGAGCATGACACGCTTAAAGCTGCACGTGCTACTTTTGCAATAGGCCTAAAAAAGTAACCATATAAGGTGCAATGACATCAAATGTATGCTCTATGTCTATACGTCCGTAGGCCTATTTCAAACGCAGTATTTTTAATCAATCAATTGAATAGTCTTTTGATAACGGACAATGGCAATCCCTTATTTGGACATATAACTTCACATGAAGACAAATAGGCCTACAGACAATACTCTCATAAATGACTGAATAACAGCGAGCAGATCACCACAATCATTATGTGTTACACAACATTACATCCAATGCAACCCGCGTTTATACAAAAACTGATCTTCTCATTAAAAAACACCGATGAGTAAACGGTACTGTACCTTTCTCAACCCGGATAAACTGTTACTTCAGAGATGAGTCGGATTGTTGTAAGAGTCACCAAATAGGCGAAATTCCTCTGGCCTTGGCGTGTTCCGTGCGTCTCTAGTGCCCTTGAAGTGGCTTTCAGCAGGTACCGTGGCTAAAGCTGTGTGTCTGCTTTCTACCCTCCCCTGTGAACGAGCATTAATACACACACACACATTAACACACACACACACACACACACACACACATGGCACACTTCTGTTTGTAACCATACACCATGAGGCTAGAATAGAACTTGTGCCCGTGACGTTCACTGCCAATGAAAGCGTCACTGAAAATGTTTTAAATAGAGGAACAGAACTTGTAGGCTGAATATGTCCTCTTCTCAAGAGAAAGTACATAAAGAGAGAAAAATCTATCGTTCCACACACAAATACAATTCAAATGATTAGAGCCACACTAATTATTTTGAATAGCCAGTATATATTTCAGAGTTTACTAAAGAACGAAAACGGTATTTCAAATGTTTAGATATTGGTATTGGTATTGGCATATTGTAACATATAATTCCCACAATGACAAACAAACTTAAAATAAAAACAATACAGCCAATGCAAAAATGACAATACAAACTAGATGAGACACAAACAGGTGGATATCTAGACAACCCATAGTTAAATTTTACCATATGACCCCTCTATTGAAAGGTCAGGGTGAATAGAAAAAACATTGTAATTGCACAATAAGGCCACCAGTTGGCAATAAAGACAGAGGCTACGGTCTTTCCTAACATCTTTTCTTTGACCTGGATGGAAAACGTCGGGAGGTCAAGGAAAGATGTGAAGGACAATTCATAAGGACTTAGGAAAAGACAACCGGGGTGCTAAGAGAATCCGACTACACTTACACCAGGTTACGTAAATATGTGACGGCGGATGTTATGGACGTGGGTCTGCTGCTGTGAAACTAACATTTTCTGATGATGGACTAAAGGATGCTAAAGGAGATAAGAAAGGAAGCATTGAAGCTCCTTATTATTTAGAGAATCAACCTCATTTCACTCAGTTAGGAACCTTCCAAAGTAAATAAGACAATCGTCTGGAGCCATTGCTCGTAAACACCATGTGAGGCTTCATGATGAGGTTTACAACATAGGTAAGACATCATTTGTGGTTGTAACTAGAGAAGGTGAAGTTTGTTCATGTTGATTTTAGCGAGTTTTTTCACGTCCTTGCTTTTGGGGTCACAGAGTGATCTAGGTAAGACTATTGGAATCAGTGGAGTCTAAGCTTTCACATGATATATGGTTTGTGTAGATAACATGACGTGAAAAAGATTGCTATTGCTGGGCTTGTACACCTGCACAGTTATTAAATACAGAACCACATAAATACTAAACATAAGGCATGCAACTTGTTTTTACATGCTTATTATTTTGCTTGGGGTTGGAATTGAGCTACTAATGGTTATGATGGACTTCAAGTTGAGAAAATTATAGTTCTAGGGGTGTGTCACACTAAAGTGCTTTCTCAAATATTTAAATGCTTTATGACGTCCTTGCTTTTGGGAGTGGGGGGTGGCCCGTATACGGGTCCTCTCGGGATGAAGAGGTCAAGAGGACAAAGTTAACTGAAAAGTAATCAAAAGTACAAGTGAAAGACAGCATCATAGTGAGCAGGGATAGGAAGAGGAGGAAGCAGACTCAGGGAAAGGTCTGGCAGGTCCAGCCGCACAACACCTCTGTGCTCTGTCGCTGGCATCAGCACGTTCTCCTCTAAAACAGTCCCCTGTCCGGCAAATGCCACCTTGGTGGCCGCATGGATCTGGACACAAAGAGAAAAATACAATACACTTTAGTATTGGCTGAATATTTAGGCTACAATGCCCTAGAAAAGGAGCACACAATGGTAACACAATTGTGAATTGCTGAGCTAATCAATATCAAGGATCAGATGTGTTTCCTTAATACATTTCTGATGCTATACCTCTCCCCACTGGCGTGTCCACGGACAGAATGATGTCACCACATTCTCAGCGGTGTTTCCTCCGATCACAATCAGGGTGTCCGTCGCACCCAGGAAGTAGAGGGTGGGCAGGTCTGCATCAGCTCTGGTCAGGGTAGGTAGAAGCTCAGACCAACAGTCTAGAGCAGATGGACAGAGTGTGTGTGTTTGTGTGTGTGTGTGTGTGTGTGTGTATGTGTGTGTGTGTGTGTGTGTGTGTGTGTGTGTGTGTGTGTGTGTGTGTGTGTGTGTGTGTGTGTGTGTGTGTGTGTGTGTGTGTGTGTGTGTGTGAGTGAGCAAGATCAATAGTGAATGAGTGAGTGAGGGAGAGAGAGAGAGTGAGACATTTTGGGGGATAGTCGAGGAAGCCAGAAACCTTTGTTGAAACCAATAAACCAACAGTGCTTTTCGCCCCAACCTTCTGTTGTGTTGTACTGCAGAAGTAGTTTCTCTCCGGTTCTCTGGATGTTCCCCAGCACATAGACACAATGGCCTAAGCTGGTAGCCAGGGGAACATCGTGGGACAAAGACACAGTGAACTGGAAACCGGTGAGAGGCAGTGAAGACACAAACCTACAGGAGAGAGTAAAATATTCAGTTACCGGTATTCCCGCATGCACATGCACACACACATACATTCACACACACTCATGTACCTTGACTGAACGTCAAGTCAATCTTTAAACCATAAACATCACAAACACAAAACGTCCAAGACACAGAATTAGTTTACAACATCTTATGGAAGACGAGGCGCACACCTCCATGTGTCGTCCCAGGGGTCGTAGCGCTCCACAGCGGTGTACAGGGCTGTGTTGGAGTCCGGACTCACAAGGGAATCCAGATACCAACCTCCCACGGCATAAATACCTCCCTCACAAGCCACTGCGCTGAAATGCCTCCTGTGCTGGGGATATAGCAGACAGCATCTGTCATCGATTTAAATGACTGTAAAGTTCAATTCAATTCAATTCAAATGACTGTAAAGCAGATTTACACTACATTTCTACATTGTAACCCATTTAGCATATGTCTTATATCCAACGCCACTTACAAGTGAGGTGAAGGGAACAATCAAAGCAATAGATTAAAATTGAAGTAGTATCATGCAGTGCGTGGTAAAAATCATCCTAATCCTCATGTGCTGTTTCTCTGTAAGGGTCTGCTATTTAGAATCTCATAGACCGGCCCTGTCTCACCTTGATCAGAGGAGCTGTGGTGACCCATGTGTGTGTAAAAGGATTATATCGAAAGGAAGCCATTTTGAACTCCCAGCCTCTCCTGATCGGCTGCCTGTATCCGCCTAGGATGTACAGGTAGTTGAACAGCACCACTGCAGTGTAGCACCATTTGTCGGCCCTGAACGGAAGCTCAGAAATTGGGTGCCATGATGAGTCTCCCCCGTCCTCCGACCCGTGCAGTCTGAAGAGATGGCGTGCAGCGGTCGTCTCTGGGTCGGCCCAGGACTTGAGGTTCTCCTTCCTGAGAACACAGAGCCTCTGGTCCCCTTGGGTTCTCAGACCAATCAGCTCCTCCATTTCCTCAGGGCTGAAACCCCTGTGGCACAAACATGACAAAAATCTCGCTTTATTATTGCTTCCGAATCAGGGATTGAACCGGCAACCTTCTGCTTGCCAGACAATCTGCTCTACTTCCTGAGCCACTGCTGCCCTTATTACTATGGTATTTATCATTACAGTTTAAACATGTTAACAGCATATTGATCATTGTACATTGTGTCACTCTACTAGGGTATATGACCCACGTTTACAACCCTTAAGATGTTTATGACTCTTTCTTCAAATATCAGTCTTATCTTAACTATTTATCAGGTTTTTACTGTTTCTTGTAAAAAGCACATACACAACTTAGCACAGCCTTGCCTGCCATGTAGCTTCACTGTTCCAAACTCATAGAACTGCAGGTTGCTTTTTGAATGCACTTCCCTCCAAGTTGTAAGTCATAATACATAACTACATCTGCAAATTGGGTTTAAAAGAGATTTTTGACAATCTACAATTTTTGTATTCAACTAACCTATCTATTATAGCCATCTTACACTTAAATCCAAAGTGATTTATAATGTGGTTCAACATATGATCAGCAGTCGTACCTGGTCAAGTGTGACTGCTCCAGAAGGTTTCTGCTCAGGTAGGTGAATACCGTCACCCTTAGCTTGGCACAGTAGATGTCCTTGGCCAGTCCAAGGTAGGGCAGACAGTTGTCTGGTGTGAGCACATCGGCGAGGACTGACAAACACTCTGAGAGAAAGGGCTCGGCCAGAAGGTAGCTGGCTACCTGCAACGTAAGAAAGACAGGGCTCTAGTAGTCTGTGTTTGTTTCGTAGTCCGAGTCATTTTTAAATGTATAGCCCTTAAACACAGTTACAGTGCCAAAGGGCTTCACAGGCCACATTTTAAGATGCCCCCCCCTTAGTTCATCATCCATGTGGGTGCAGCACACTGTTTTGGATGAGGTTTCCTTTCCCTCCCCTCCTCCATCTGTTCAGCATAGAGATGATGATGAATAGTCTTGAGGTTTGAAGGGTAAAACCTGTCGGTGACTGTCTCTACCTGGATGTTATCCGCCAGCTCCTCCTCAGACACTGTGAATTGCTGATGGAAGGTGAACTCCAGGAGGTTGCGGAAGATGGAGGAAGGCACGTGACCGAGGTGGATCACACCCTCAGACAACTCTCTCATTCTGGACTGCAACACCCCCCGGAAATACTCACTGCACTCCGAAAGCCTTTCAAGATCCACCTGACCAAACGTAATACAAAGATTATATAAAAAAATACAGTTTGATGATATTAATCTATATTGAAATCAATCTACCCTGCATGCAAAACAGGCCACATTTTAATGTGGGAAAGCATTCCAAGAGAAAGATGTTGTTACAATGTGAATAGTACGGAGCATTATACTTACATGGAAGGCATGTGTGTCTGTTTGAACCATCACTTTGGTTGCACTTTCAACTCTGGAGTGATATGTTCGCAGCACCTCGTTGGTTTTCCACTCTTCTGGCGGTGTTTCGGGAGACTCTAGACCCTTGCATTCAGGTGGAGCCGTCAAAAGATTGACTGCCGCTGGGAGAGCTTCCCAAACTCTCACTAAAATATATTGTACTATTAAGGCTATCCATTGAAACAATAGGATTACAAACTGTTCAAACATGTTCATCTTGACGCGTATAACCTCTGATCTCCGGTCACACACCTATTATTAATCCCCTTTCATTTTTTGAAGAGGAAAAAAACTGATCACAATGAAACTACGATAACTAACAAAGTCATAGAGGTTCAGTAGAAAAAGATGGGCCATAGATTGCACTGAAGGTCTCAAAAGGGCAATATATCTGGTTGGTTGGGTGAATGTTATAATGTTCACAGTAACTCTGTCAACATGTCCCAATATCTTCCTTCTTAAAAGGGTGCATTACATGCAACTATTTAAATACAATAATGGCCCGGCCAATACAATTGAAAATTACAGGAATCGTCCTTTACAACTCTCGAGCTTACAGATCGTCTCATGAACATATAGACAGAAAACTAGAACAAAAAAATAGAGCTTGAAGCCCAATTAAACCAATCGAAGAGTACTATACTATATAGCCCCAGACATTTAACTGAGGTATTCCGGTTGGTTCTGAAACAGTCCCAGTGTGGTTGTAAGCCTGTTCTTCTTCCAAGCGGCAGTAGGTGAGAAGCTATGAACTCTAGTAGTAGCCATGTTCATCTGGTTTATTTCTAGCTCTGGTGGGTGAGAGGGCACAGTCAGGGCTCTGGGAGGTAATTTGATTCCTAGGTATTCTAGGGACTCTGCCTTCATAGTGCTACCTAGAGTACCTCCCTGGTGCAGTGGAGTTCGGTACAGTACAGCGCAGCCTTCATCAACAGCCTCAAAGGGTTTCAAAGGAGACAAGGCCTACACCTAAAGCCTCAAAATGGACAGGAATAAACTCCCCAAGCTAACCCTAACCAGTAGGAACATGAGGAAACCTTGATAAGGAAAACAGGAATATATGAAGGAGCTACATATCTTCAAATTCAGGGGCAAGGTCATGTTGTGCAAAATGCTCAGTGATGACATTAGATTAGACAGAACAGCATGCACATTTTTTATCATTGGAAATAAAAACAAATTCAGAGTTCAGAAGTTGTAAAATAATGTAAATGTAGATGATTAAAAAAGGAGCGATATCATGCCAGAAATAAAAGACAGCAGAGAGCTCTCTGTGCACACATGGTACAAAGTGTTTATTAGCTTTCTAAATACTAAACACGTGGCTTCAGAGCACAAGTCTTTGTTTTTCCAATACTATTGAAGACAACTTTGTTATAGCATCACCGAATAATTTCTGTCTAAATAAATCAGCCAAGACAATTAGGAACTGGTAGCTTTCAGACAGGGAACAAAGCAAATTCTAGTACTTTGCTATGGCAGAAAAATCAAAGCTCTAACACTATAAAAAGTTTGCATTGTAAGAGGCGCAAAATGTCCTCTTAAGGAGCTACAGCTAAAAAATGATTTAGAATAGTCCCTTCTGTCAAAATAATCATGCAGTCATGTGGATATGTATTATTTGTATGCACCTGTGCCAAATAACAACGTGCATTTCTGTTTACATTCATCCTTCAGTCCGTTTTTTATTTATTTCATTTTATAGATAGTGCATCATGGAATATATGCAATTTCAGATCTTAAATGAGAATCAATACCATCATCTAGCATATGGGTTAGACCCTACAGTATATATGAGAGAAAGAAGTGGAATCATTAAGTAAAAACTTACAAATAAAGAAGTTGTCCAGCTAAATATTAATACACATATATAGCAAAACATATGTATATGTATTGTTTCAGGTAACCTTATCTGCATGAATATATCACAAACAATTACAGGAAAAGATTTTCATCTGACATAATTGTGGTCTATTGCATTTTCTCAGAAATAATAAACAAAAAAAATTGAAAATTGGACCCTCAAATAAAAATAAAAAAAACAGTGAATTATACATAAAGAAAAACTATGTAAAGCCAAACATGGGGAGTGAAGATAGACAATTTTCTCATAATCTGTATAATGCAGCTCACATCTTCCAGGTTCCAAACTCTAAAAATGAAATGGCTCATTTCTCGCAACAGGAAATTCTGCTGTAACAAACCAGCATCATTTAAAGATGTGTGGTTCTAAATAAAAGGAATTCCTGTTACACTGGGACAGGTTGTTTAGGAAAAAAGCTTTTTTTGCTTGAAGTAGGCATTGAATCGGCAATGAGCGTAGTCCTGTGGCGGAAGAAAATACGTTTTATCAGGTGACGATCATAAGAGACCCATCTTAGTCACATCACTTTGTTTTGCAAACAAGTGTATTGATATGTATTGTAAAAATACAAGTAAACGCCTGTATCCTCCTTACCATATATCCAAACTCTATTTTAGATATCTTGGCCTGAATGACGGACCACAGGCCCCAGAGAAAATGAGATGCCAGTGCGTACCTGCAACACAAGAGGAAAAGACCTATAAACTCAACAACGTTGTGTTGGTATCCACTCAAGACATATTGCAAGAGGAGCCACTTATCAAAATAATTACTATAATAATGATACAGACCACCTTAGCACTTATGACTTAACACTTAAGTGTTTAATTTTATAGAAAATGTCTTGAGGAAGGCCGGCTCCTAAATGACTGTGATGGCAATGTCAACGGTAGGGCTGAGCTACACTTATAACAATAACCATTGACCTGCTGCCGTTTCAATATTGTTTCATGTTGCTTTAATATTCTCTTTCTATTATTAATATTGTACTTGCAGTACTAGAAAAAATTGCTCTGTAAAAAATACTGGATCATTTTGGTTTCATAGCCAATGGAATTGTGTAAGGAGTTATCCGTACGCATAAGGTACATGGATTAAATATTTTCATATACAAAAACTAGACCAAACCAAGAATCTTTGTACACTGTTCAAATACTTCCCCCTGTTCTTTTTTTGTGTAATACTGTATTACATTTTTTATTTATAATTCTGTATTTTACAAGTCCTATATACATGTTTGTCAGCTATCGATATTACCTGTTGGCTTCAATCAACATGGCCTCTTCCACTTGTGTCTGGTCCTCCTGTGTCTGGTCCTCTTGTGCGATGCCGTCAGAGAATGCTCTGAGTTCCGCCAAGTAATTACGAATAAAATGAAGCTAGGATATAGAGCAAAACATACTAAACATTGGCAATATAGCAGGTGTTTTGGTATTGTTTTGTTATAATGCATATGAACATTCAGACGGTAGTATTTGTAAATTTACAATATTCTGTTCAAGTTGTTTCTAAATTGTTGCTACAAAAAAACTATATAAAACTATATACATAAGCAGTATCTACACATACAAAAGAATAAGACATGGAATACAAAGTGTTTCTGTATGCATCAGAGAAAATGGAGGCTTTTAGTCATGGTATTATAATAAGAAATCCTAGACTGCCAAATTAAAATGTTACATACTCTTTCAAATAGCAGTACTGGATTGCTATACTTGAAAAAGTGTTAAATAGAAACACAATCATCAATCATGTTGCAATCATCAACAATTATCTGCAATCATCTTATTCCAGGTAAGTAAGAAACTAATAAGTATTCCTAGTAAACGCAAAGGTCCAATCATCGTTTCCTATTCAAACATCATCAGTTTTTTTTTTATCAATTTCTGTCTGGTCATGCCCAAAATCTAAATCTTGATGGCAAAAATCGAAGATTGATATATTCCTGACAATGCTGTTAAATTTTACAATGTGTTAAAACTTTCTGTTGAACGCAGAGAAAACAGCTAAGAGACAGCGAGCCAGACCTGCTGCTCTCTGGTGGGGTAGTTCTCTGCAATGGCCTTGTAGAAGGGCCACTGATTATAGGTGTAGTCGTACATCCACTCGCAAAAGTGGTTTCCAAAGTCAAAGCCCCTGAAGGAAAGAACAAATTACATCAGCACATGACTGCCTTTTGGAAACACCAGGAGACGAGAGCTTCCATATTGTTTGTGCCTCTTTGGCCGTGATAACAAGACACTTGGTAACTTGTCATAATCCTGGCATAAATAAGACATTATATTTTCATTACCAAGTTCGTTATGACGAGATAACGAGTGAATTATTGCGTTATCAGGACAAAAGTTGCTTATGCCTTGATAACGCGTTATTATCTCCTTATAACAACAAACCGAGCACAAATATATTATAAGACCCATGGCAGCTCTCGTCTTCCGTAGATTTACACATGCAGAAGTATTGATCAAAAAACAATGTAGGTGTAGGAACTTTCAGTAAAAAATGTATAAAGGGCTTCACATTAAAAAACAGAAATATTAAAACAATGATTACAAATAAAAAAACAAATTTAAAGTCTTTAAAGTTTGGAATTGTCAACCACTGAAACCAACTAATTTCACACAAGTTTTCCAAAGCAAGGCCTCCATGTTTACCTGTAGTTGTAACTGCTGTACTCAAAGTCTATGAGCATGAGTCTCTCTGTAGACATTGGGTCCCGGCCTTCCAGCTTCAGGATGTTCCCTGAGGAAGCAGAACGAGACATTACCCAAAATACCCCTATCCTCAATGCATTACACACACATACCCCTTATCCTTTTATATTTGCACCACAGTCGTTTCATTTATATATTATTTCATAGGCAGGGTCAAACTTTCCAAATTGTGAGTTGAAGACTTTCTATAGGATTATGCTGATTGAAGCTTATAACCCAAAATAGGAAGTTAGAAGAGCCATTATTGTTCAATACCATTTAAGATCAAAATTTCAGCAATATTTTATGGCTTACTTCCTTGTAAATATTGCATTTAATGTGTACCTACCACAGGTGGATCGAACCAAAACATCACACAAAACTAAACTTTATGTGAAATTTACATTTACACATCAAACTTTCCTCAAAAGTATTCAGTCAACTGCATGTGGCAATATTTCCTCATTGGCCAATTCAGCTCACAAAAACCTAGATAAGGCTCTTAATTATCCACCCACACATTCGTTTACTATCTAATCTTGGAAGACATGATATTTATATCCCTAACTGATATAGGGGCTGGGGGCAGGGGCTGCATATTTGACTTAATTATATAGCTCAATCTGGTGTTCTGCATGGCCCTTGTAAACAAACGATAAACTAATATTACACACAGGTGTTCATGGAAATGGGACAAGAAATGTGGTAACACGGTGGGGACTGGATAAGAGGTGTTGGATGTGGGGGGGACAAATACCTTCTTGGACGTCATTATGACAGAAGACCACGGGAGAAGGTGTTGCCGCCAGCAACTGTCTAGCGATTACAACGAGCAATGGAAAATGGAGAGAATGGTGGAGATAACCGTTAAGACAGAGATTCATGATTATGTGGTAGTGTCGTGTCTTATCACTAAAGACAACAGATTTGGTGACTTCCGATATGATGAGTAGACAGTACAAAAGTAAAGACGGTATCTTTGCCCTTTTCAGGGAGTCGTGTTTGTACCTTGTACTAATCTACTGAAGGAGGAACCAGTGGCGTTTGATAACATTTGTTTGGGTGGGTCGCAGACACCCAGCTCAGATCTGGGTGAAAGGGACGTTTTACTTTCTTCTGCTTCAAATTAGTTTCGACCAATGATGTTGCTGGAGGCGGCGATCTGTAAGCATGCAATTGGCTCAACATCAAACTCATCAGCCAGCATCATTTTCTGGTGGGAGGACAAGCCGAAACATCATGTCCAGAACCCAATGTTCTACCAAAAAGGGTTTGTAAAAGTTTTGAATCAACACTGGATCATCTAAATCAGTCCCTTTAGAAATACTTATGAAAATCCCCTTCTGAAAGCTTCATCCACCCACGAGATGGAGGTTCTCTTTGGTAGATTATCTCTGTAACTAAACAGGAAACAAGCCGTTACTCAGCCCCTTCCCATTTTTGGTTTCTGGCCTCCAGCTCTGTGCCTTGTCCCCCCAGAAAATATGCTATAGCATAGTAGGACTGATGGATCCGAGAGTATCGCATTGGCAACTCCTTTCTACTTTCGTTGACTGAGTTGGGTTGACTGCATCATTCCACATATTCCTACGGTTTATTCGCACATGTATGTACTCAGTCTATGTCAGGAAGCCTGTGGATAGCCTTCCCACAGCTATCAACGTTCCACAGCAGACAGCAGTGGAACTGCGATAAAGGTTAGTCAGCGGAGCGCAATACATTCATCAATAAGAGATAACTAACGCTCGCTTATCCCTCGTCAAACATGTTCTTTATTTGTTTTGCAGGCAAAAACGTAGCCCGACCATGAATCTATTAGACAAAAAAAATAAACCATGGATAACAATTTGTAAAAGTCTTTATCCAATACTACTACATCTACTACAACTCACCGGAGACTGTCCAGCTCGGCTGGCAGGTTGAATTTCATCAGCTTATTGTACTTCTTCACATGTGCTTCCCGTGTAAACTTGAGTTCCATCACTTGATCCATGTATCTAGTCAGACAGTTGACGACATTGTGCTCCATTATAGCAAACAGTCAGAAGTAAAAAATAATAATAACAATTCAAAATAATTGATTGATTGAGGAAGAGACAGAGAGACTGAGAGACAGAGACAGTAAGAGAGCTTGCCTACCTATCAATCGTTCCAAAAAGCCATTTTGGCTCTTTGTTAAAGGGCATCTGCATTCTGTGGAAACGAGCCACCTTAGAAGCAATCTCAGAGGAAATGGAGGGGTCGGAAAGCTCCTTTGTGCGCATGCGATCATTCTTAGAAGAGACATACAACATCAGTCATCACAACAAAATGGTTCACACAAATGTAACTCTGACCCATTGATCTTCACAAATATGAGGAGGAGATACAACGCATAACTCTTTCAATTAATGTATTGATTATAGTAGGAGTACGCATGAGTGTTGTACCGGCAAATACTCTTCTAAACGTCCTTCTGGAAAGACACCGTACAACTTTGGTCCAAGACTCCGTTCTGCCAGAATTGCAAACATCACACTTTCCAAGACCAGTGAGTCCACTCCCTGTTAAGATGTAATATATCGTGGTTAATACATCTCTACCGTATGAGCAAACTTTATAATTCACACACACAATATTCAGTGAATTTGGCTACAGGGTCAAACAAACCTGTAGAATAGCACCATAGACTCGGAGTAGCACCCGGCGTGGTTCCTCAGCCACACTGGCTACATGGGCAGGCAGATTGCACATGTAAAGGAGATTACTCAGTCCGCCACTGCAAACATAATGTACAATGTTATATCCTCCTGGCTAAACAAAGAGCCCAACATTAGAGCATCAAGCAATCGGATAGGCTACTTCACAGTATTCAAATGACACCTTTAGAAAATCCGCCAAGACCATGACACATGACATAATCGACATGATATTACCTTACGATGGAGATTTGAAAGTCTGAATCGGAAATGGTCTTCCAAGAACCAGATAGAAAGTTTCTACACCAATCCAACGCCCGGTCCCTCGTCTCCCTGTCCACCTCTTCGGTTCGGCCGCCACGGTAGGACTCTGCCTCGGAGTCGTCATCGCCGTTTGATCCAAGAGGACTCGGTGCCCTCAGGCTACTTAAATTTGGGTGTAACAGCCGATCAGGCGTGTTGAATTTACCGACACCCCCGTCTCCCGTCTGCATGGTGAGCTTTCCGACGAATCGCGAAGAAAACGAGCTCGTAAAGGACTGACGACTACGCCAGAATCGTGAGGCCGGGTGGACGTTGTAGTTCGAGCTAGCTAACAGATATAGCCTGACATAATGGGATGGCTTCAAAAGCATTGGGACCGAATGATCCAGTATTGCTGACTTGCTGTAGAAATTCACTATATCTTCCGCGTCTCCTTATGTAAATCAGCGTAATCGTAGACACGCCCCCTGACATGTCACTATCTGGCATCATGATTGTCCAGTCAGTGTTCGCTGGATTGGACTGGGACAGCAATGATTGGCCTTCACTAGATTCCGCCCAGCGCCGTGACAATAATTGGGAGCAGAGGGAGTAACCAGGAAGTATGAGGTCGTTGCATTTGTTGTGGTCTGTTGTGGAGGTGTAAAGCATGGTTATGAGCATGTCTTTATAGCCACATAAATGCACACATATTATTCGTTCACATATTTCACTCTCAACTGACTCTCACATTGTGTGTGTGTTCGGTGTTTAGTGATAAGTAAGGTGTTGTTATTGTGGGATCGCTCTCGGTAGGTTGATGGTTGCCTACTTTACCACTCAGATGCAGGGAGCGAGTGGACGGAGCTGAGAGGGTCGTCAGCGGATGTGCTTTGCCTCTGCACGTTTGGCCTGCAGGCTTCATAAGGTGGACTACATCAGCCATTCTCGCTTTCTTCCCGCACAGGCAGTATTGGCGTTTTTTTTGTTGTGTTGCTTTTGCCCCTTATGGGCATGGTTTCACGTTCCACTCACCCATTCGCTACACTCAATTAGTTATTTTGCATTAATACATATTTATTTAACCCTTTGAATCATGTGTGGACAGTACTCCCTCTTGCTTATGATCCTTGAGCCAGATTGTAACATTTATGTCATGCACATAAACAAACATGTTATATGTATTGAATGACATGGTTTGCCTGCATGTTGACCCGAAATTAAAATCAGAGACAGACCCATTTGAGAGATTACACATGTTCACGGACCTGAGGTTTTATTTCAGTCACTTTCTTATGTGGCACAGACACAATGAATGTTTCATAGCTTTAATTTTCCTCTGGTGAGACAAACTGGATCTCCATACTGCTAACCATGGCAGTGTTGTTATTGTCCCTCTGTGTAGCTTGGCCGGCATCTCTCCCTGTGTGAGGCAGATGCAAGAGACAATGCCGGTCATTGCGAGATTAAAAGACATTGAACGCAGATTATAGCCTGTGAACAACAATATCTGTCGCTTGAGATAATAACAATACGAGGTTTCCTTACTCTTCCTGAAACACCTGGGTTCGCAATTGTTTCCGGGCATGGGCGAACACACGGATGTGGTACAGTGAATGAACACCTGGGAACAGAACATGTAGATTAGGCCTTTTCCAGACACTGGTGACTTGAGGTGAAAAATAAAACCAAACTGTTAAAAATGTATTACCTTTTCCCTCAGCGGACTTAGAGTGCTTCCATCCACGAATGTGAACATCTTGAACATGAAACGCCTGTAGTGACCCGGTATTTCGACGCCATAGACATTATTTAGTTCCGTCTGGTAACGGTCGCCACGGTAGGGACAGCTGGGGTGGAGGAGAGGAAAGAGAAAAGAGGTGAGTATAAAAAATTAATGTTTCATCATCATCATAATAATCATCATCATCATCATCATGTGATTCTACACTCGCGTACTTGAGAAGACTGGAGAAGTACTCAAACATGCAACTTTACTTTACTCATGCACTTCAAAGATTCTATGCCCTAAAGCCTTTTTTGCAATGCTTCAAGTGTAGGACATGGGTGGTTTGGCTTAAGTCTACTTTGTGAGGCATACCCATCAATCAGCAAGTCCCAACGGGGGTGGCTGTGTGGGTTGGGAGTGGTGGTAGTCCAGCAGTGGCCTATAGTCAAGACCAGATTTGGGTCGGTCCTCTCCAGCAGTTGGATCTGAACGAACACGAGTTCCCTGAGGACCTTCACCAGAGGGAAGTCGCCGTCGCCGTAGAAGGACTCATACGCCGCATCCTCTGCCAAATTGTTAAAAGTGGTCAAATGATATTTATCAATTATGCCAACCCATGTTGAGGTCGGTATAAAATAAATTCAACATTAAATATTAAAATCGACCGAAAAGCTTTATTTATTTTTCTCCTGGTGAAATGTCAATATTTCTTTCCACTGACCTTCGTTACATCCCTTTTGGGTACACACTCCGTTGCCCAACTGTAGCTCCACCCGGATGGGTCCAAGGGCAGCGAGCGGTGGGTGAGGCGGAGATAACAGAACCTCAATGACCAGCGCTTCGATGGAGGTGCCAGTATATCTACACTGGAAGAGCAACCTGAGAAGAGCAGAGAGTGAGCAGAACGAGACTCTTATCTCAATGTTTTATTTGTAAATCCATATTTGGAATGAAATTATTTGGTCACAATTCTGAGAACTCTTACTTTGGGTTGAATTGAGTTTGGCAGTCAGAGTCACACACGATGGATATTTAAAAGTCAAATTGTAGCATTTACCATAGCTTTTCAATAATGACCCTGAGAATTACTATTAATCTCGAGGTTTTCCTTACAAAGTGCTTCACATTGATAAATGAGGAACGCGATTAAACAGAGCGACGACAAGCAAATGAGACGAAACAAATAACAAAGTCACACTTGCACCATGAAACCACAGAGACGCAACAAAACAATACACCCAAGTAAATGCATACTAAGCAGCTCACTAAAACTGTCAGGATTTGTTTTAAATGTATGAGATACAAGTACCCACTCGTAGGTGCTGTCTCTAGTGATGGAACCATAAGGCCCCACTCCCACTTCGTACAAAGATGACATTCTGTTCTCGTAGATCACCACACCAGGCTCGTCCTGTGAGGAGTTTGCTGTTAGTTCTGAAGTTATCAATGACGATCTCCATAATAACATGCATATGAAAATAAGGGTCTGGTTACAATGCCATGTAGTTGTGTAGAAGACACATTGATCAATTTGAGATGGAAAATAAAGGCTTATGGTAAATTATAAACAGATAAATGCCTCCACAAATAGGGGAATGAGTTGTGATATTCAAGCATCAACAACAAATATTTTGGTCACACATCAAATCGGCCTGATAATTCATGAATGGAGGACCATACCGTCATAACGGTACCGCAGGCGGTCACAGGGAACTGGTAGATAGCGAAGGCTGAGGTGCTGCCCACAGGTGTACAGCCATGACCGGATCCAAGCAGTGACACTGATTCCAGGTCAATTTTTGGCAGTGTGGCATCTCTGGCCACCACCACAATGAACTGGGCGTCCTTGGTGCACTGAACAGTCACTGGTGAAGAACAAACGAGAAAAGAGGCACATTCAATGTCCCCAAGTTAATCTGAGATGAGGTGTGTCTAGCAACACTTACCTGCCTTTCCGTAATAGCACATGCGTCCATCGAAGCAGCAGTTGATATTTCCACAATCTTCAGTAGAAATGTGCTGGGGGCCACACTGTATCTTGTAGGCAGCATCCACCTCACAGCTGTGGAATACCTCTGTAGGCGGCTGCGCTTTTCCGGGATTTGGCTCGTGCTGTTTGGGTTGTTGGGGACGCTGGTGCTGCTGTGGCGGGACCTGGGGTTTCTGGGGTGTCTGCGGCTGCATAGCAGCGTACTTAGGAGGTGCGGCTGGCCTGGGTAATTGATGTTGGTTGTATGCTACAGGAGGCTGAGCAGCCTGGGGAGCCTGAGGGTTCTGAGGAGGTGGTAGCCACCGAGCTGCAGGAGCCTGGGGAGCCTGGGGAGTTTTTTGAACCTTAGCAGCCGCAGGAGGATTCCACGGGGGCCACACTGGTGTCGGATTATCAGGTACCTGCGCAGGCTTGTGGTAATTCTGAGCATCAGCCAGGCAGCTAAAGGCCACGGCCAAAAGGCAAACAGAAGCCCATATTGTTGCCATTGTTCCACAGCAAGTGACTGAAAAAGCTCAGTAGATGCTGTGGAAAGTTTGTAGAAGTTTTGCTGGCTTTTATAGCAGTTGGGTCATGCTGACTTGTTGGTTTTGCACAGTCCATTTGCTGACCACAAGTGCCAATAAAATGGTTTACTGTTTCAGTTGCCTACTAATGGGTTAGGCTAATAAATAAACACATTTTTATTAAACCTTGTTTGGGGTAACATTTTATAAACATTTAAACATTTTATGTTTTGCATTACATTCAAAAACTAAAGGTTTCTTCTTATTTGTTGACATTGAGCCAGTGGCGTAGCCAGGATTTTTCAACAGTGTGGACTTTTGCGAATTAGGGTGGGCCACTATTTTTTTACATATTTTTTTTATTATTCCTATACAAGCAGTAACGTAATTGTCCCAAAATTAAACAGCACGTGATTTCATCACAGATCAGACGACAAATGGCAAACAATAATAGGCAACATTGATATTTAGATTATAGCCTACTTTATTCATCCCCAGGGGATTTAAGGCAGTGGTTCCCAACCTTGGGGTCGGGACTCCACTTGGGGTCCCCTGATAAGCATATGGGGTTGCAGGAGATTGCTTACATACGCTAAAGATAGTGATGATCCATTTTAGCAAACCATTTTTTTTTTTTTTGTGAAGGACTCATACAAACTGACAGCTGACATTAATAACCACGAGCAAACTACTACTAATCAAGTGTGCAGAAGAGCAATAAGGTTACTTTCACCGGGACATTGATATTACCAGCAGGTGTTGATCAGGTAAAAATAATTTGTGTTGAATCAGATGCACACAGGTTAAAGCTGGGGTCGCAAACATTTTCACAGCTAGAATCAGGGTCAAGGACCCAAAAAGGTTGGGAACCACTGATTTAAGGCACAACATGCATGCATGCATGTGATTTTAACATCAAACATAAATACTTGAGAACCATAGCCTATAAAGTAGCTTGGGCTAAATATGAACGAAAACACGTAGGCTACCCCAAGCTAAGGTTGTAGGCGATTGCGAGCGCTTTGTAGCCTATGTTACAAAAAAACCCGAAAAAAAACGGTCAGACAGCCTGAACCCAATACATTGATTCTGAACAACTTCTGACCAAGAAGGCTATTGAGTTCAACAAACATTTCAGGGATTTTCAATTCGGTGCGTGCTGAGTGTGAGTGCAGTGCGTGCGTGTGTTTGTGTGTGGTTGTGGAGGACGAGGTTGAAGGCAACGAGACCGAGTCATCGTTGTCGGCATTGGTCCCTTCTGTAGTGCTAACATCT
>OMKX01076546.1:0-11817 GCA_900302425.1 Brosme brosme
ATGCTACAAACAGGCTGTACGCTATGTCCATTCTACGTTGGGCTACATACAGGCTATGTACAGACTACCAAGATGCTACGTCTGAGTAATTTCCAGGCTTCCGACAGGCTATATTGATAATAGTCGCTAAACTTGCTCACATATAACCACAACCAATGGCCATGTTTTATATTAGCCCTTACCATATGGTTATATCAGGCACCCACACAAACACACACACGCACGCACGCACGCACGCACGCACGCACGCACACACACACACACACACACACACACACACACACACACACACACACACACACACACACACACACACTCACTCACTCACTCACTCACTCACTCACTCACTCACTCACTCACTCACTCACTCACTCACACACACACACACACACAGAGTACATACATACATACATACATACATACATACATACATACATGTACATTCAGGTGAGAAGGACAATGTTGGACATTTCTTTGATTATTTCAACAGAGACCTGTTGTTGTTTTGTACCTCTGTAGATCAGCTGCTTCCATGCTCAGCACTCAGCAACTTCCTGCAGAGATCCTGGGTGTGGAGCTATGGCCTGGTGATGCTGGTCTCCAGCCATGCCCTCGGATGGGGGCTCTCTCCACACTAACACACACATCTCAAGCACACTCATTAGTTCCAGTTCATCCAATGCTTCCATTGGATGACCCATAGGCTACCATTTTAAACGTCAATGGTTTCAGAAGCTTTTCCCCCATGAGCCTCGCTAATGAAGAGTAATACAGGATCTCTACTATAATAAGATATTTATATTTGGCATTTAAAAGTTTGCTAGGTTAGTTTGCCATATAAGCACAACCAACATAATTAAATGGTGTAAAAGGTTGTGTGTGCCATGCGTTTCTTTACCATCTAACCGTTCCAAATACCCTCTAACCATTATGAAAATAGTCCATATCTGATATAAATAAAACATGATATACTTCCAGTTTTTGTGTCTGTTTTTTTTAATATCTGAGACCCTGTTATCATCACTATTGTATTTTCGATTCAATTGAACGTTGTTTTAAATATTTCCGATTTCATTAACTGCCAAAATGACCCTTCCTGAAGTTTACCCTTAAGGCTTTCCGTAGTGTTCGACAACATTCACACGCAGCAATGGCGGCTTTCACAGGCAGTACGAAAGGAACAGAGCTATCAAAAGCTGAGTATCTGAAACGATATTTATCTGCAGGAGACGATGATAAGAAGTCCAAAGGCAAGTCTAAAAAGAAACGGATTAAAGTACCTGAAAGGGGGTAGGTACGCCGGATTTCTGCCTACCATTAAGCGAGCGTGCCGTGTTAGCCCAGCTTAGCATATACACTACTCCCGTCGGTCAGGTCATAATGTTGTAGGAATAACTCAAATTAACAACATTGTTTATCTGTATTTATAGGTTAAAGATAGTGGATGATGATATTGACTGGAAGCAAATGATCGATAAAGCAGATGAGGATACGGAAGAGGACGAAGAAGAGGCTCCGGTGGTGAGATAGCCCTACATTACTATCAATACAATATATCCATAGACTAGAATACATGTTGGCTTTTGGTTAAATGTAGAAAATTACAATACATGTTTTTGTGCATTGTAAGTTTCCTGATATCAAACGTAAATCTTGTTTGTCGCCTCAGATTGCTGAGGTGATCGATGAGCGGCCGGAGGACGTTAAGCGACTGGAAGCCTTCAGGACCAGCAACAAGTGGAGGACGCTGGGAGGTAATGGAGTTTGAACTGTCATGAAACCCGACCAATTAAGTTGACATCCATAAATCTGTAGGCATGGATATGAAGTAGGTCTGGATAAACGTGTCGTCCTAAATAACATTTTCCTCTTGTTAGATGATGAAACAAAGTCCACAGAAGACGGTGAGGAGGACGACGATGAAGTGTGTGAGGTGGTTGCTTCCCGGGCTGCTCGCCACGACTCGCCAGAGCCTATGGCCAGGAAACAGGTCCGACACGACTCACCAGAAGCCGGGCCTCTGAGGAAGATGCGCCCGGACTCCCCGGACACAACGTCTTCGAGGAGAACTCGCCATGACTCTCCAGACTCGTCGCCTAGGAGACTGCATCCAGGGAAACAGCAGAAGGGAACCGGCGGAGGTGAGTCCTCAATGTTGCCATGCTCAACCCCAGCTGTCATTTAATTTATACAGTTTAAAGTTCTCCAGAAAGAAATTGCGTCATTGATCTCTGAGGGTATGTTTATGTAGTCTAGACCACCCTTATCACGTGATCTCACCTTCTGTTTTGGTACATGGATCAGTCTTGACCTCTAGCCAACATATATTTCCTGAAATTACAATGTAACAGGGGCCAATCAGGGAATGTGTCATAGTTGATGACGTAACTGGGCCAATCAGGGACCAAGTAAAATACATGACGTGAAATACAGGCCTCCGCTGGCAAAACAGTAATGTTGTCTCTCGATTAGTAAACATAGCCATAATTGCAGTTATTGAAATAATAAACAAAATAACAACTATTAAACAAGAACAAGAGTATGCACTAGTGGAGTGTCTGCGGTAAATACTTTTTCTGTGTTTATCGTTATCCCGTGTATCCACTGAACAGTGCACCGTGAGGGCGTCACATGTTTTCTTATGCTAATTGGCTGAAGGAGTCTGTCAAGGCAAGAACTTCCTTCCTCTGAAATCGATGTGGGTGGCTAGAGGTCCAGACTGATCCATGTAGCGAAACTGAATGTGAGTCACGTGATCAGGATGGTCTCCAGGCTAAAGTTTGTCTTGGCTATATCCAAATATGCATTTACAAAGGTACATGAGGATGCAGTGGACTTTTCTTGTTGTGTTTTGTTAAGTGTTAATTTATGTGCCATAATTCTTCTTCATCAGATTCTTCTCCAGTCAGGAAAAAGCCCAACTCTTCATCAAGTCAAAAACGTTCAACAGACTCCCACCGGTCACCGTTGGCAACAAAGGCTGGGAACCGGCACGATTCTGACTTGGACCAATCGCCGCCCCGGAAAAAAGTGCAAAAGGGTGGGAATTTCGACGCCGACCAATCACCTCCCAGGAAAAAGACCTTAAAGGGCAGGCATTATGACTCTGACCAATCACCTCCGAGGAGGAAGTCCCGACCAGGTTCTGATTCTGACCAATCACCACCAAGGAAAGCTCAGAATGGACAGGGCTCTGACTCCGACCAGTCTCCTCCCAGGAGGGACAGGCGGAGCAGAGGGTCGGATGACGATCTTTCCCCCCCACGCAGGAAGGACCCATCAAAGGTGAGCGTCTTTAAACGTCCACCAATGACGATGTAGGGCGGGGTTGAATGGATACCTGTTTAGATCAGTGTGTATTTGACTGCTTTTTAAATGTTGCAGGGCATGCTCTCTGGAGGTCAGGCGGGTCTGGTTTCCATCGACATTCTACGGAAGGAGCAGGAGGAAAACCGACGCAGAGAGAAACACAACAAACCACTAGAAGGTATGGGATTTTTTTTGTTATTGAAATATCTGAAAAAACTACTGTTGACGTTAGTTTCACTAACTAGTGGCTGAGAAATCTTGAATTATTGAGTGTTATGGTTTGAGAACTGTTGGCCTAATGGATGAATCAATCTCTGCTATCTTTCTGCTCCACCTAGAGGACTCGCGTAATGCGCAGACTGTGTTCAGAGACAAGAGCGGCAAGAGGCGGGACCTGGAGACCGAGCGAGAGGAGAAAAAGAGGGTGGATGCGGAGATAGCAGCCAAGGCTGAGAAATATGCGAAGTGGGGTAAAGGGTGAGAGACCTCAAGTTATAGTACTCTCTATAAGGGTGGCATGGAACCATGCCACCCACGTTTGAACTGTGTGGGGAAATGGGTGAGAGACATAGTGACCTGGTATTCTCTCTTTGTGTGTGGAAGGGGATGAGATACCTAGTAACTCAGCATTGTCTCCCAGTTGAGAGATCTGGGGACACATATGATCTAGTTAACCTGGCTGAATGTGTGCACGCGCTCCCACACAGCTTGGCTCAGGGCCAGATGTACCAGCAGAAAATCGCAGACGCCCTGCACGAGGTCAATAAGCCAATGGCACGGCAACGCGACGACGAAGACCTCGACCGCATGCTCCGTGAGCAGGAGAGGGATGGGGACCCCATGGCTGCCATGCTGCGACGCAAGAAGGATCGCAACGCTAAAGTACAGGGTGTCAAAGGTCAGATTGACCCTCATTATTTCTAAGCCATCAATCATAATCCATGAAAGCACTTTTTGTGCAAACCTGCTGTACGTAGTGCTTAACAAGAAATGAATATAAAGAAATGAAAGGACATACAATAATCAAGAGATTTTGTTTCAAAAAGAATGTCTTTATGTAGCATGCACAACACAAGCAACAATGTAATTACCAAAAAGCACCAGAATATTCTAACATGCTCATAATCAAAACATGTTCTGGATGATTTATAGAGAGGCCGAGGTACAAAGGTCCACCACCACCACCGAACCGCTTCAACCTTCATCCAGGATATCGCTGGGATGGAGTCGACAGGTACGACTGTGTGTATGGTTCTGGGTTTCATCCCCAATGTACCTGTAGGCATCATTGAGCGAGAGGCCCTCAACCTCACCTGCATCTTAATGACATGTATTTGAATACTCCTTCTAAAGTCAATTTCGATAAGTGTCTGCAAAATGACAAAATAGTGATATCCGTTTTTTGATCGTGTGCTCTTTATTCATGTCATTCATGTCTTTAGGTTTTCCATCAATAACCATGCTTATAATATTATTATAAATGCTAACCAAGTCACATTACTAAATTACGTGGTTCTGTGTGTCAGGTCTAATGGATTCGAGCAGAAGCGCTACAGCCGCCAGGCGGATAAGAGCGCCCTACAGGACGAGGCCTACAAGTGGAGCGTGGAGGATATGTAGAGACCGTGGGAGTATGGACTCTAAACTACTATCCAGCAATGGGCCTTATTCATCTAGTGGCCCTCTTGGTTCTAAACGCGAGCCAGGATGGCTGCTCGTGTTTAGAAACAAGGTGGCTGCTAGGTGAATAATGCTATGGCCAGAAGCACCCAAACCCTGCCTGAAAGGGAAGCGGCCGCGCAGATGCGTCAAGTAAATGGTTGTTTTGAATTTCGTACCTCGGTGGAAGCTGCCGGGTGCTGTGAAACCACATTTCATACACAGACTGATGAACATGGTTCACTCCACCACACAACAGTGACATCACACTGACTTTGTATCTTTTGGTCATTTCTGATTGAAGTCGGAGCAGATGGTATAGATGTTGATTGTTCCGAAACAGGTTTTATTAAATGATGATTTTTGTAAACCGTTGGGCATAATGTGATCTAATTCTTTCAATGAGGTGTAGTTCCAAAGCTAAATCAGTGCTGAAACCCTAAAATGTTGATTATATGATTTAGTAGGTTTTTGCTTTTGTAAATATTTGTAATATTTCTGGTGTAAATTTCTCCATATTCGGAATCCTGCTTTGGGTTTATGCTGTTTATGTTGGTCAAGAGAGATTATTTTTATTAAGAGATGTATGGTGGTTCCAAACAATCCTTTTTTTAATACTATATATATTGCATAACAAGTGTATGTGAACTATTAGTTATATACAAGAACATGCTACCCAACATCGATCCATTATTCTACCATTCATATGACTGACTTATTGAAAACAATGTGGATAACAATTGGATTGTTATCCAATTGAGTTAAATTTGAAATCCCTGGTGTGGAATTGCAATTAAACACATTTTAAATTAGAACAATTAATCAACCTATCACAATTTAGCCTTGAGTACTTGTTTTTACTCAATTTAAATTTAAATAGATACTCATGTTTTCAATTGTAAACATAGGTAACCAAAATATGGCATTTAAATACCCTGTTTGGTCACAAATAGTGTTGAGGATAATATTAAGCAAATGCATATTGAAGTGACTGCAATGACACAGTCATAGGTGAACGGTGCCTTTACATAGGAACCATGTTGAGATAATTGTTCCTCCGCGGAATATTTAGGTAGATGCACATGAGCCGATGTTTTCTTCAGGGTTTCTCAACCCTGGCTGCTGTTCTTGTTCTTCGCGACACATGGCTATTTATTAACTTATCCAGTGTGATTCAAATTGGTATAAGCAATTAATAATTCTAGTGGAGTAAAATGAACGAGTGGAGTCCAATCGCCAGTGTATACAACCCGCTCAAGGCGGGCAGTATCGATGGCACAGACCTGGAGCCCCATGATCGGGCTGTATGGAGGGCTATGTTTGCCCGCTACAAACCTAATAAAGGTGTTGTCGGGGACCCACTACTTACTTTGTATGTCGCCCGCTTGAACCCGCAGACAACGGAGGAGCGATTGCAAGAAGTGTTTTCGAAATATGGACAAATTAACAGGCTGCGACTGGTAAGGGATATAGTCACTGGCTTCTCTAAAAGATATGCATTCATTGAGTATAAAGAGGAGAGATCAATCGTCCGTGCACGCAGGGAAGCAAATAAATTAGTGTTGGATCAAAACGAACTTTTTGTGGATTTCGAACAAGAGAGGACCTTAAAAGGATGGATCCCGCGACGCCTCGGCGGTGGACAAGGAGGAAAGAAGGAGTCGGGACAGTTGCGTTTTGGCGGAAAGGACAGACCTTTTCGAAAACCCATCAGCCTTGGAATGGGCCAATTGCAAGATTGGTCAGGTGGTGCCAGAGAATGGGATAGAGGTTCGAAAGAAAGAGATGACAGACACAGAGAGAGGGAAAGAGGACAATCCACAAGGCACCACGAGAGAGATCCTGAATGGGGAAGCAAAGCGGCAAGGGATGAGCGCGACAGAGGAAGAGAAAAAGATTCTTACAGAGAAAAATACAGAAATAATGATAGAGAGAGGGAGGACAGAAGACCCAGTGACAAACATAGACATAGAGACCGAAGATGAACACTTTTGGTGGATATATTGTATTTTTTTTTAAATGATGTTGAGATAAGTTGATGCTGAACACTTTCATTTGTTTAAACATTTGTTTGGCATTGATGCAATTGTGTTTAGAATTTAGGCCCTAAAGCAGCCGGTTACGCTTAATGTTTGTATTTTTTTTATTGATGTCATTATCCTTTGACAAAGTACTGCAGTGCTTCTTTCTTCATTGAGTAAAAATGATCTGCAATAACTACCTCCGACTAAGCTCCAATCAACTGCCACCACAGAAGGCTCCTTCCATCCTATTTATGGATACATAATGAGGTTTAGTTTGAATGAGAATTAGGTCTGTCCCCATCATTACATTAGGTATCTGGTCAATTACACTTACAAAACCAATAGTGAAGATAACAACAATGGTCCCTCAAATGACCAGTAATCATGAATGAACAGTAGGCCTACATTTCCCCCAAAAAGTATGCTTTGATATTAGGGCTGCAATTATAAGTCGATTAATCAATCGAAAGAAGATTAAAAAAAAATCGGTTTAGTTGTACAAATAACAAACATATGTGGCTTAATGTTGCAGTTCAATTCAAATATTGGGTTCATGCATCATTATAAATTGAATAGTTTAGTTTTTGTTGGTTGCTTGTCTGATAAAGCAATACGTCATTGGACTCTGGTAACTTGTGATGGTAATGCAATTTTTTATGACTTTATAAACTAAGTGATTAATGGAAAAAATGATTGTTGGATTAATCAACGATAAATCGTTAGTTGTAGCCCTATTTGTTATTTATCAAAGGGAAAGCCAACATTAAGGTTTTTTCTGAAATTCATCAAATGGAATGTAAACATTTCAGGTTACTCCATTTTTTTTTGTTTTTCGGATGTTTCCAGTGCAGCTAACTGAGGCTTGGTATTGATGGATGTATTTCCCATTCCGATTATCACTTAAGAAGTGGTGTTTGCTCGTCCGTCGCGGTGGCCCTCGTTCTGCCGCGATTCCCGAGCTTGTTGATGGGCCAACCAGGATAGGTCTCTCTCTGGACGGTGGAGAAATCTATCCTGTAAAGAAACACACAGATACACTCTGAAACAGACTTGTCTCTTCTATGGAGAAAACCATCCTGGATTTCTGTAACCGGGGCCCTACCTGAGCGAGGGGTTGATGGCGATGTTGTCTGGCTGTGGGTGAACAGGTGTCCTCCTTCTACACAGATGTTGAGGAAGAGGAGGAGGGAAGTCTTTTTGGTACAGCGACATCATCGTCTCCTCCGTGCCTTGCTCTTGATTTGCATTTCTGTTGCCCACAACCCCGTCCTCCCCCTCTGGATTCTGACTGCCCTCGCCCCTGGGCTGCCCTGTATTTGTGGCCCTGCTCTTTGCCGTTTGGCCAGTGGGGGGCGCAGTTTTTGGTGCGGTAGAACAGAATGCAGACTCTCCTATGTGGTGATAAATAATATCATGGTCAAATCACGTATCTGATCACCTCACTCACCCATGTGCGCGTGCCCAGTTGCCTCACTTGCTGCTCACCATTTAGCTTAAAGGGACTGTGCAAACGCTTTCCTCTCTCTGGCAGTGGGACTGGCTTACGGCAGAATGCCATGTGCGACGTTGTCTCCATCTTGGTGGGTGTGTCGGGATAAAGCAGCAACGCTGGAATAGAGAAGACAGATAATAGCAATCGTAGACAGAAAAGACAAAGTACCCAAGCCTAGACTAGAGAGAAGACAAGAGGGCGACCAGTCATAGATAAGATGAGGGAAACCAATCCTAGACGAAGACAAGAGGGAAAGGAACCAATAGCAAAGAGCGAGAGATATATAAATGATCTACGTGAGAATCTTTCGATATTGATGATGCGGTCGTAGAGAATGAACTGTACTTGCCAGCGATAGAAGGGTGTTCCCCATAGGTCTGTGCATGTGAGAACAGCCCTTGGTGTTGACGTGCACGTAACAGATGCGCCTGGTGGGCATTTTCTGTCAGCATTCTGTCCCTGGGACACTCCTTATGCCGTTCATTCATTGGTTTCACTGCCAAGGTCAAGTCTTCAATTATTATCATGCAATGTATTTTAATGGTCATGTATATCACAAATGACGTAGCACTAAATGTATATTTCTCTGATGCTATCCTAGGGCCCAGATAGTGAAACAACCGAAAGATAATGGGTTCGATCATCAATGCCATCCTAGAACAAGATGCCTAACCCCCTATCTGCTTCTTAATGAAATGTATATCAATTCCTGTAAGTCGCTTTGGATCAAAGCGTTTGCTAAATGACTAAATAGTAAATTCAATCAAACAGTTCAATGTTTCTATTTGTGATCTCATAGCAGGCATCAGTCACTACATGTTGTCAACAGGTTTCATCCAAGTTAAATGCAGCATTGCTTACCTTACATGTATGCAAATCTGGTACGATTATGATCCTGCAAAGAAACCAAACATATTTACTCCAATCTGCATGGGTGTTGTGTAAGTGGTTGTGTACAGGGTTGTATGTATTTGTGTGTGTGACTACACAGAGCTTGTGTACATCGGTAGTCATGGTGTTCTATTCTTCCACTGTGTGTAGCAGCAGGTACTCACTGTCTCACTTTCACAATAAAACACTTGGGCCACTAGCAGGCAGGACACACCAGAGCAATGATGGTGTTGGGCGAGATGTGCTTAATATTTTTTGAGTTCTGGCAATTTGATGGAATATTGAAAATTGAGACACTTCAATTGTTACTAGTAGTAAGAATAGACAAGCCATTTGGATTTAATTACCTAGAAATACATACGTAATTGGGTCTATCGTTTGTATAAAGAAATTCATAATTTACATCCCTTTTCATATATAGATTCTTTATTTTGATGTATTCTATTACTTCTACTTGGTTTATATGTGTGTGTTGTAAATGCTCACTTCACTTACTGGAAAGTTTCCAATTGCATTTTATTGTAGTTTCATTTATCTATTTATGAGACTAACCCTAACCCTTTTTTTAGTGGTAATACCTGAATTAACCTCCCGAGAAGACCAAAGTGTGGACCTTTTAACAATGTATATTTATGAAATACCGAAGATGTAGGTCTAAAGAGGGAACAAACAACAGAAACGGATAATGACACCTGGCTTTTTAAATAACTTATTTCTTAAGAAGCCAGCAGGAGTCTCTCGTCGTCACCATAGTAACCAGCAGTGTGCGCGCTGACCCAGAACCGTGCATATGAGAGAAGTTGGTACAATACATTAAGTTGGAGAAATAAAATAATAAGTAATTTCCCGTTTGTCATACATAAAATATGTTCATTACAACAATAAATAAAATCCTAACTTTATGTTATTGTGGTTTTATTCTTGAATAACGTACCGTAGTTACAACATAGTCACGCAACTTAGCCGAACTCTCTCTCTATACGCCTCTTCCCTGTTGGATAGTCTCTCCGGAAGTTCTGGGAAAATGAGAAGAGCATGAAGTTGGAAGCAACTTTTTTTTTTAACTTACCCTTTCCCAGGCAGGGCAATAGATTAATACAACAGAGACTTTTTTTAGTGAGTTGATACGTTCCATATTTTTTAAAGATAGCTGTAATTATTGTAAAATGGGTCTGCCGACGCTTGAGTTCAGTGATTCTTTTCTGGACAGTCCGGAGTTTCGGGAACGGTTACAATGCCATGAAATAGAATTGGAGCGGACCAACAGATTCATAAAGGATCTCATTAAGGACGGGAACATGCTCATATCCGCTCTGAAAAGTAAGTAGAGAAAGATACATGTACCTGGCGGGTGTAAAAGAACTGTATGCTTTTGTAAACGTTGTGTTATTGTGTGCAACCCCCCCCTCCCCCCAGGTAATTGACACTTAAGTCAGTGCCGTTTACTAGTACGCTGCTGAGATGAGTTGATTTAAGTACATTGCCTAAGTAAATTGCCTAACTCGTCTTATTACTAATATACAACAGTAAGGTAATAGCAAAGCTTTTTCTGTACCCGCTATTACGACGTTTGTCAACTACTTGTCTTTGTGTGTACCATGATGTAAGTTATGGCTATATCATAGAATAAAACAGCATTCTTAAATGAGGATATTGTAAAATCCTTTATTTGTATGTTATTCATTGCAAAAATGCTGAAACTAAAATCTAGGTCGCCCTAAATACAAAAGCGTCTCGTATTTCTGATGTCTGGTGGCTTTTGTTTGTTTGGCCTTGCATTGATTATCAAAGAGCAGAGCTCAGTCTGTGACTGTGAAGTTTCCATACACACTCCAAATACCACCACCCTACGTTTATGGAGAGGACTCTACTGTAGGAGAGGGTCTTGTGGTCGTTCCCTTGACTTTATTTATTTGCAGGGTTAGGGTCAGGGCTAACCCTCATGCAAAACATTTTGTTTGTGTTCATTATATGGATGCTAGTTCTTGAGGTGAGTAGAGAGACTGGCAGATAGACAAACACAAGCACCACACTGTGTTAAAGTAATGAGCAAAGCCTTTTTAAATAGCTGAATGTACGAAACAGAAAGAACAATGTGTTTCAGTTTCTTGTGGTATACGAGTAGCACAGCCTTTCTTTCACATGCCTTCATAGATCTTGTTACCAATATCATATAACTCTCTTTCATTGAATAGACTAAAATAGACTTTCTCTGTCTATTTGTGTATATGTTCCCCTCTCACTCTCTTTGTCTCTTTCTCTCACTGTCTCCATCCCTCTCTCTGTCTTTGTCTCTCTCTCTCTCTCTCTCTCTCTCTCTGTCTATCTCTCTCTCTCTCTCTCGCTCTGTATCTTGACCTCCCTCTGCCAGGTTTGTCCCTGGCAGTGCAGAGGTTCTCTCAATCCCTGCAGGAGTTCCAGTTTGAGTGCATCGGTGACACC
>OMKX01076552.1:0-18743 GCA_900302425.1 Brosme brosme
GCCGCGGCCACCAGCGCCCCGGCCAGGCCCCCGACCCCGCATCCGACGACCCCCGTTGTTGACGGCGACGGCGTCGGCGTCATCTCCATGGCGACGGCGCCCGCGGAGACCTGGTCGTCCTGGTCGTCCTGGTCGTTCTGGTCGTTCTGGTCATTCTGGTCATTCTGGTCGTCCTCTCGCGCAGGCAGTGCGACGGGTGGTCCTCCACTCGCGGCGTGGTCCGGGGAGGGGGTGGTGATGCGCAGGAGGTCTTGGTCGGTGGCGGCATTGTCGTCGTATCCACCATCACCATCGTCTCCTCCACCACCACCACCACCCTTCTCCATCTCCTCCATTGGCTGGCCGTTGGGGACGCTCTCCGGGGTTGGCTGTGGTGTCAGGGGCTCCTCGATGGTTTCCATCTGCGAGCATGAATTGAATGATTCATTTCATTCATTATAAGGTATATGATGATGCTGAGATGTCCCTACGCACCGTCAGCAAGTGATCCGATTACTTATTTATGGTTCATGGACGGATTCATAAGGATGGGAGAGAACGATTTATTTATATAACACCCTTATGACACAAAGGCCCTTCAGCGTTTTTTCGATTGAAAGTCAACCCTCTTCATTTGTGTTGTTTTAAAAACGAAACAAAGGACAGAGTTTTGCATACAGAAAAAAGTCTGACATAAGTCTTATACTGAAGGCCGTGTTGTATAATTGTTGAAATTGTTCTCAATTGTCAGAATAACGATTATATTAGCAATGATAATTGATGAGTTGAATAAAGACAATATTGATTATGGCCACCATTAAAGATAAGCTCTGGGTCATTCTGCCTGTCAAGGATCATACACCTTGGCAACTGTAGATGAGCAATTGAAAAACAATATAGAATTTATACATTTTTAATAAGCAGTTTGGCATCAGTATACCACCTGGATATTAAATCAAGGTGTAGCATGAAATGCAAATACATGTCTGAATCTTTAAATGACCAACGATTTGAATTTCCTCCACTTTGCTTAAACAAAACCCATTCTGGTCTGATGACAATGGCCAACATGCAGCTGTTGCATACGGCAACTTTCTCTGTCTGCCTCTTAACCTTTTGCAATCTCAAACCCTGCACGACCTTGACGCCTCGTCACCACCTTCACCTGTTTCCTGCAATCCAGCAAAACGGCGCGCCTCGCTTCCTTCATTCACAGAGGACCCAGAGGGGGCCAGCTCCTGCAGCCACCATGAGAAGATAGCTTATATCGCGTCCAGGAAACTCATTTTAACTGTGGACCTGACCCTGCACTTCATGCGCTCATAAATAATAATGTGGGATTGACAGTGCCTGCCATCCTGCATTGCCTTCCATCCTCCCTCGGTGTGCCGTCCATCTGACTTTAACTGTATGGGGGAAGTGCTGCGAAAAACCTGATTCAAGACAATGTGGATGATATTGTAAAATAACATTTTACATGGCCAACTTCAACTCTAGCATATACTTACTGTACTACTACTACTTACTGTATTATCTGTCCCACCACTTCAAATATGTGACACAGGACCAAAGTTCCTTTGCCAAACAACTTTGAGGCCTTGAAATGCTGACGTATAACATGAACAAGCATCAAGTTTCAGGTTAACTAAGGCCTCAAAGACCATGCTCCCCTAAAGAACTTTAGTGCTGACAATGCAAGTTACCAAGAAATAGTATAATATAACATATATTGCAGTGACTGTCAGCAGCAGAGCATTACAATGACGCAATGTAATGAACATAACATAACTAAGTGAAAAACAGCATGGCAATGACTGTGCGTTAGAAAGCTCACAGATGATAAATTAAACACTGGTTTAAGGATTCCTAATATTTATGCCTACATATATATAAACCACTGCCCACAGCTTTACATCCCAGCCTTTTCTCCGAAAGAATGCCATACCTGACCCCTGCTTGAAGGAACACCTGACGAAGTTTTGAGCTTTCATTCACCTTTAAAAGCTTACTTTCTGCCACTTGGAATGTTTAGCATATATCAACTATAACTTCTCACACCGGGATGGTCTCAGTCTATATCTAGAAATCCATTATTAAAACTATTAATGCTTAAAAAACAAAAACAGTATCACTCGAATTACCTTCACATGTCCTTGTTTCACCTCCCCGTACTGGACGTGCTTTCTCAGATGGTTGCAGATGGCTCGCAGGGTAGGGTGCACCTCCACACAGAAGTTACACCTGAAGCCTATGGGTACTTTGTTGATAGGGTTCTCCTGTTAAAGAGAAATGTAAGCAACATTGTTAATAGTGCATTGTTGTCCTCCGCATTCTCCTTTAATAGGATTTACATTTATATCAAATTCATAAATGTCTGAAGCAGCATATTTGTATTTCACCACTATTTGACCAGAGAAGATGCTTCAAAACAAGTCTCACAACCTACCTTCTCAGACTTCCCTTCAGCCAGTTCCAAGGCTTTCTGTTTGCTGAGAAGTCTCCTTCGTTCCTGCCTCATGGCCCTCTTCTGGAAGTCGTCATTGTGGTCAATGATGTGCTTAGCCAGGACGGGCAGCGCCAGAAACTTCAGCTCACAGTGAGAGCACTGATACAACTCGGACCCGTCTTCTCCGGCATTCGACTGGAAGTCCCTCTTCAGGTCACTGCTGTGGTCATCGTTGTAATGCATAGAAAGTAGCTCGATTGTGCCGAAGGACAACCGGCAGCATTTGAGACACTTGAAGGGCAGCCATTCGGCCTCACTGTTTTGATGATTGGATTCAGGTTGGACCTCAAACTCTTCCTTGGCCTCCTCCACCACTGCCGTCTCTGGGGGGGTCTCCGGGTCTTTGGCGTAGATCAGGGTGAAGTAGCGGCCGAGTTTACTGGAGTGCTGCTTCTTGGGGAAGACGCCCGGGTGGCGCTTTATGTAGTGCGAGACGATGCTCTTCCTGCTGAACGCCTGGAAGCTGCAGAGGGAACACTTCCTGCTCTCCACCGCCAACCGCAGGTCTTCGGACATCTCTGTGGTTTCCTTCTCCGGCGCCATCACCTTGACGGGCTTGTCGCTTAACGTCTTGGAAGCGGCCAGACAGTGGGTGTAATAGGCGTCGATATCGTGGCGCTTCTGGTAGTGTGCTGCGAGGCCCTTGCGTATAGGGTTTGTATATGAACACAGCGCACATTTGAAGACGTTGTTTTTGCCCTCTGGCTGCGCTCGGACGTTGTTGTGTTTTATGCGGTAGTGTCGTGCAATGCCTTTCCGGGTTGAGCAAAAGTATTTGCACAGCTGACACTTGAAGATGGCGTGTTTTTCTATCTTAGGAAGCTCAAATTCGTTGACCTCCAGTACGTCCGGCACTGTGGATATGTGGCTTACGCTGCATTCTGCTACTGGTTCGGTTTCTTTGCTGGTTGAGAATGTGGTGAAAGTATGGGGGAACATGTCGGCGGCTGGTTGATTGTGATACTTCTCATAGTGGATCTTTAGCTTCTCCAATGTCCCGTGTGTATAGGTGCACATTTTGCATCTGTATGCTCCGTAGCCTTGCCTCTGAGTCTTACACTTGTCCTCTCCCTCGTTTAGATCAGCGATGTGCTCTATGTCGTCGGCAAAGTCTTCCGCGGTGACTTTCACCAACGGATGGCGTTTCTGATAGTGAGTCAGGACACCGTGGATTCGAGAGTTCACGTACGGACAGTGACGACACTTATACACTGAACTCGGGTTGATGTCTGCCTCCTGAGCAAAATCTGCAGCCTTGACTTTCATGCCTGGGTGTTTCTTACCATAGTGGGTAAGGAGGCCGTGTAGGCTGTTATATTCTGAGAGACATACGGTACACTGATAGGGATTGTTTGAAATGCAGAGGCGTGGATGTGTAGGATGAGAGATGGTTTCTTGGAGCGGTGAAGTGATGATCAAGGCTCCGTCGTCTTCAGACTGGCCGCTGGAAGGTGCGTGTTCATTGACAAATTGCTGGATGATCTTATCCGTCGTTATATTCCCTTTGATCATATCAAAAATCACAGATTCGTCTGCTTTGATGGCCCACGGGTGAACCGCTTGGTAGTGATTGGTAATGTCCCAAATGGTACAGGCCTCGAAGGCGCACTCTTGGCATCGGAAATGCTTGTTTTCCAGGCTGTTTGCTCCTTGCTGCGTGGTCTCTGGTCCGGCCCAAAGCTTGCTAGCCATGTACGTATAGTCCACATTGTGCTCCGGGTGGCGTCTTTGGTAGTGCAGCAGTAGTCCCTGGGGCTCGGCGTGGGAGTAGATGCACCACTCGCAGTGATACCCCGCCTCTAGGATACCGTCTTGGTAGGCCCAATGCAATATGGTCATCGCGGTGGCCTTCACAGTAGGGTGCTCTTTCTTGAGATGCTTCTTTAAGGCATACACGTAGGGGGATGTGTATGGACAGTGTCTGCACAGAAGAGACCGGAGCTCGTTGGAACTCTCCGGATCCAACGGGGCTTGCGCGATGGTGGTTGCTACGGTGCCCGACTGAACCATCTGAGCGCGCTCACGCTGACTCCGGACCACGGCTGTGTGACGGCGCACGAGGTCCGCATTGGCCTTAGCATCCCGATGCTTTTTCTGGTAGTGAATTAGCACTCCTTTAACAGTACGGTTGCCGTAGTCACAGTGCTGACAAAAGAAAAGCATTTCTGCTTCGCCCTTTTCGCCATTACCAATTTTAGGACTTGAATTAAACGATCCGTCGTAGCCGTTGTTTTGAAATGGCTTTGAAAACTGCTTTGGAGTTGCAATTTGCAAATCGTCAATTAATTTAATCAAAACAGGAGTGGGAGCTCCATGTTTGATATATTTTGCGGTCACTTTTACTTCTGGATGTCTCTTCTGATAGTGGACAAGGACTCCCACAACAGATCTGTTGCTGTAGACACAGTGTTTACAATAGTAGATATCTTCATCAGTTCCATATGTCGTGGCACTTGAAGACTTCGAAGGTGGGGAGGAATTAAACGAGGAGTTGGCAGCTGGTGATTGGGCTTTATCCGTTGTGATAATCTTCATGGTTTTTTGTATACGGAAATAAGAGGCCTTTTGCTCTGGGTGTTTCTTCTGGTAGTGGACCAAAACAGAGTGCATGTTGGGGCTAGCGAAGGAACAGACATCACATTCATAGACCACCACATTACCACCCATAGCTTCTTTCAGAGCGTCCGAGTCAACACCAGCTTCGGGAGTCTTGGAGGGCGATTTCAGGGCTGGGCTTGAGGAAGATCTGGGGGTAGAGGTGGCAGAGGTGAAGTTCTTGGGGCCGGAGTTTAATATTTCCCGCAGGGTTTGAGATTCACCAGTTTTGTGAGATTGCTCAACTACATAGCTGGAGAAGATCATGGCGTTGTTAATTTTCACCGTGGGATGCATTCTTTGGTAATGGGGCATGAGGCTCCTAACATTAGGGCTAGTATATGCACAGAAGCGGCACATGTAAACAAGGTCTGGCTGGTTAAAGTTGAGCACATTGCTAGCCTCTGGATGGTGATCCATGTAGTGTTGGTGTAGATCGTTGTAATTGGTGTATTCAATGTAGCACTCCAGGCAGCGGAAGACAGCGCTGTGGTCCTCTGGATCGAGGATGTACTTAAAGCTGAACTTGATGTAAGGGTGCATTCTCTGGTAGTGGGTGCTTACACTGCGGGCAGACTTGTTATGGTAATCACAGTGTTTACAGTAAAAACGAACCGCTCCGGGTTCTTCTGAATATTCAGCATTTTCTTGGAAAGTGTCTCTACTATCCTGGTTGCCATTGTCCTGGAGCTCAGTAAGATCCCCGGATACGTTTTCGCTATCATCAGAGAGGGTTAACGAAATGGGGATGTTGCGTGGTTTGGACTTTGGGTTGCTTTTCCTTTTACCTACTCTGCCACCCTGAATAGGTGATTCTCTTACATGAATTTGCTGAATGTTATAAGTGAAGACAGGATTTTTACGTTTGAGGTTACTACCCTCGTGATCATCAACGCCGTGGCTTCCTCCCCCTTCTTCATCGTCGAGTTCGTCAAGATTTATAACCATATCCTGTTGGCTTTGGCTAATCTTACTCTGAAGATTGCTGGCAATTTCGTCAATTCTTGTTCTTTTCTTTACCGAGGACAAATCTAAAGGCAAGTCATTAATAGACTTTCTTGCCCTTTTCCCTGTAGCTGGGTTTTTTTTGGTGGAAGGCCTTAGAATGGAAGTCTGGGTTTTTTGTAAAAAGGTGGGTGAGTTTTCCACTTCAGTATCCGGCTGGTCAGCCGATGTCTCTTCAAAGACTTCCGTCTCGACATCATCACAGTAGGAGTGCTTATGCTGCTGATGGACCCTGAGGCCTTTCAGTGTGGTGGTGGAGAAACTGCAGAGGGAACATTGGTGTGGATTCTGATGGTCGTTCGCTGCACTCAACCTTTTTCCGTTGACTTTAGCACTAACATTCCCACCATTAAGGGACTCGCCAGCCGATTCATTTTGTGTGTCTGGGCTGTTGGTTATGTCCATGGCATCCACATCTGAACCACTGTGGCTCTGCTTGTGAGTGCCTAACTTCAGAGCGCTTGTACAAATAAAGGGGCATTCATCACATTTATAAACAGTGGTTTTACCAGAAAAGTGGATGTTTTCAATGTGGCGGGAAATGCTCCGCCTATGCATGGTGAGGAAAGAACAGAATGGACATTGGAAGCGGTTCATCTGCTTTCGGATTTGTACCCCTTTTGTCTCCAGTACCTTGTTGTCCTCATCAGTCAAAAGTTGCTTCACGTCAGCTGACAAGGTCCCGGTGTAACTTGGATCGTCAATGTCAACTAACTCCTCGTCGTCTTCTTCCATGCTGCTCCTGGAGTCTTCTTCATTCCGCAAACTGGCGTCCGTCTCAACGACAGGATTACAATTTGAATCTGCCATGGGAAACCTTTTCGACAAAATGGACGACCCTGTGCTATTGGGCGTCACGGCATTCAGTTGCACGTATTGAAACACTGATGCGTTATTATCCGGTATTCCCATGGCATTTTCTGGCGTGACTCTCCCCGTAGAACCGCCTTTTCCCCCCCCAGAAGCCCTGCTTCTGGGGGAGGAGGGGGAATCCGGCCTGGACGAGCTCGCCTCGCCTTCGAGTTCCTCAACAGAAGAAATTATCTTTACCATGTCGCTATGTTCCTTCGCCACGTGATCTGTCCAGCTATCCTTCCCGTCAGTCTGAAAGTCACACCACTCGCAAGCGAAAGTACCGTGGAGGTATCCACTGGCCGAGAGGCAATCGTCCCTGGCATCTGCGTCGTTTGAATGATCTTCGGCTCCTTCAGAAGGAACTTGATGGTACATAATTTGGTGTTTGATGATCCTTGCTTTGCGTGGGGATTTGTACGTGCAATATTGGCAGGAGTACACCTTTGAATGGTCATTGTGCGTTACGACGGTGTAGCTGGGATTTTTCGATGTCTCGCAGGAATTGTTGACATCCGACTCGTCGTCTCTGACGTTATGGACCTTTTTGGTATGGTTCTTTAAAAAGGATTTCGATCTGAAGTAGCGCACGCAGAACTTGCACTGGTAAAACGACAGGGTGGATTCAGATGTGTCTTTTTGTTTGGGGGTCTCCGAATTTGGACCTGAAACAGAATAAGAATATTGTTAAGACATCCACGAAAATAATATTCACTCGGTACAGTAATTATCCATCACTTATATTATAATGGAGTTATCATACTCATTCCAGGTTGAGAATACGAGGAATCCTTGTCATTCTTGTCGTAAGATTCTTGGTTGTCCTTCTCCCCATCATCATCAACCTCTTCCTCGTCGTCATCTTTTGGAGATTCAGACTCGTCAGCATCGGCGGGCTGCAGGAAGGCTGTGTGTACTTCCTGGATGTGAATCTTCAAGTCATCGTACGATTCTGCATGGAAGTCGCAGCCATCACACTGAAGGACCTCCATGGTTACTGGGAGGGGGCACTCCCTGGAAAATCAGGGAAACCTAAAAGAGAAAGGAGATTTTTGCTTAGTTTTGAGTATAAAATCATTTAAGAGCATGTGGCTCATGGAAGGATGGTGACTGGAAAATAAAAATGTAATGGCATGTACTGTGATGCTTGATGCTTAGCCTTATAATTTGAAATCTGTCAATATACCTGGACAGGTGTATGTGTCCATATAGGAATAGCAGCTTGTCTCTTTGTTTCTGATGGCAACAGGGAGTAAGTATTGGTCCTATGGATACGGTTCCATAGATGATTCTTAGATTAAAATGTAAATGTAATCAACTTTCAAATGAAAGTTGATTTTAAAGATCTGCCTCCCAAGTGTTGCTAATGTACCTTTATTCAGAATGGTGAGATTATATGTTTGTGTAAGTGTAACATCATCATCATCATCTTTAAAAAGAATGACAACTAAGAGGGATTATTGCTTGGTTTGTTTCAGTTCTGTAACCTTTGGACAAGCGACAGCTGGAAAGCCAGCTCCACATCCTAGTATTTTACACAACATACTGACTCCTCTGTCAGACTTTATTAACTGCTCTGCTCTCAAAGAAGAAGATTCAATGAAAAAGCAGAGAGAGACAGAGAGACAAAGAGAGAGAGAGAGAGAGAGAGAGACAGGCAGGTCTGACATAAATAAGAAAATGACGAGATGATAACACTATCGCTTCACAGCTCTTTCATTTGGTCGTGTTATCGTTGTCATCTTTAATGTAAACTATGTATGAAGGTAAGGCCTGGTTATTATTATACTAATGAAATAGTATGTGAGCCTGAAAATCGATATTGGTTTGTTGTGATGAGCATATTAACCAATAACCTTAGTCCAAGATCCAAGATGGTAGCCTAATGATCTCAATGAAAGGGGTCTTAGGTGTCCTAATCACTGGCAGTACCAAACAAAGGAAACATTAGGCAAGATCCTCAATGTGAATACAGCCATATTCGTAGATGAAACACATGACATAGCAAATGACTCTATCCAAATAAAAAGGAAGGAAAAGAAAAATATATATATAAAATGCTTCAGCTGAATTCCTAGTCCAAACTCTTCTTGGAAAAGACACTTTTCATGACCACGAGATTGCTTTAATGACTTTTTATTTCTAAAAAGTCCCTTTTTGATTTGCCAAAGGGGGCTTGTGTTTCGTCTTTCAACAGTAATACCTTGCTTGAATAAAAGAGGATTATTCACACTACAAGCATGACCATTCATGCACACTTCAAGTAATCTTCAGCCAGAAATCATAACATCATAACATTATGCTGGCCATTTTTTGTGTGTGGAGAATCTGACCAACCATAATCTTGTCCCGAAGCATCTGAACTCTGTTCACTTTTGCAAAGGGTCATGTCATGGAAAACCAATGTAGGGGTCTTAGAGGTCAATACAAGTGAAGTCATATTATAAATGTCCAAATTCCAACCTATAAAAGCTTTCCCTTTAAATGTATAGATTATTTACTTATTACATCTTTAGGTAAACTGATAGATCAGCACAAATACGTTATCATAAATAACGGCACTCTTTTATTTAATATTATGGATGATTTCGTTTTTTCATTATATATTATCCATAATATTTGCATGAATGACCGTTGTAGTATTTCGGGTAAGAAGGCCACCCACAACCAGACCTAACTTCCTAACTGGAGGTCGGTTACACATGGGCCGGCATGAGATGCCAGCGGGTCCCCGGAGCAGCCTACAGCCCCATTGTTGCTCCGCCTCGGGTTACAGCCTCACCATGGGGCCCCACCCTGCTCCATGGACAGTTTATCTCTACTTTGAACAAAGTTGCACTCTAATGCCGGGTTCCTTGACATGGATACCAAGGGAATCCCAGAGAAGAAAGGTAGTAAAGGAAAAAAGAAGGAAATAAACCCACACTGTCCAACAAGAAAAAGACCCCCACCCCCCCCAACCATCATATTCCTTAAGAGAAGGCTCTGTCTTCTTCAGGGCCCTTTTGTCTAGGAGCCTGCAGAGTTAATGGGTGGAGATTGTGTGGCTGCTTTCATCTGCTCAGTCTGAGGCTCTTGTGGACGACCACTGAGTGAGCTGCTCCGGATCCTCCTCTGAGCCTAGCTTCAAGGGCAGCCATTTTAGAGGCCGGCTCTGTGCTTAGGTGTTCAGCCAGCAGCAGCGCACAACATGGATCCACCGTTTTTGATCCTCTTCCTCGCGGACGGGCAGACAGGCAGGCAGTCTGTCACTGGAGAGCTGCAGGCAAGAAAATCTATCTGCCAGATGTACTGTACCCAAGCTCTCTGCCCGCACGGCTCAGCGGGGAAAACACATAATGCCTGTGCCAATCGCACTTTACCTAGACCTTTCATTTTCTGGGGCCACGAAATTCATCTCCTTAAGGTCTCGATACCTTCCTCTTTAATGACACACCACAAAGAACAGCAGGGGTAGAGGAACGTATGGAACACCTTGGCACCAATGTTTCTTTAAGAAGCAGAAAAGACCCAAAAAACTATTTTAAGGAACTGCCACGTAGGTTCCACAAGAGGGTTCAAACATGTGAAGCACGCATGAACTTCTCCTTTTTTTTTTGCAGAGCTCAAAATACATCTCACAACCTTGCAGGAGGAGCAGACACGAACAGGTGGAGCTAAGAGAGGAGATATGGGCCAAGTGGGGGATACAGAGAGAGAGAGAGAGAGAGAGAGCGTGAGAGAGAGACCCATAAAACAAACCACCTAGGAGACCTGCAGTGGGGAGCGACGGAGGACAAAGCCACCAGACTCGGCTCCCCAGATTCCAAAGTCTACTGACATTTGTTAATCACCAACCGGTCTCTCTGCATCGGTGAGCGCTGCCAGCAGTCACACCCTCCGCTCTGCTCTGCTCTGCCGGGTCGGCAGCAGCTGCTCTGTCTGAACGAGAGGCCTTAGAATAAGCCAGCATTAAGCTGATTAGACGTACAGAGGTTTTTGTCCTTAACCGTCGGGTTTGCTTCCAGCATCTCCTGCCTGGGGGGGGTGAAGGAGGGAGGATGGTTGGTGGATACTGTTGCGTCGCACACCAAAATCATTCAAGATCAAAACACGTATGTATAACCGGCCAGCCTGGGCGTGCGTCTTGGCAAATGATGTTATCGACGATGATATTATTGACTATTAATTGGAGCAATAATCCTATCTTCTTCATTTAGCCAAGGCTATGGAGATGTGAACATCTTCAGATATGATTACAAAAGAATTATCGCCATACATCTTGGAAGCATACGTACGATTGTAAACTCCAACCTTAAAGCCTTTAGATAGCGATAAATCATTTACCTTCTAGAAAGGCCCTAAGAAAACCTTCAGAGAAGATATAGGGAGTGGCAGGGAACCACGAAGGCCAAGAAAGATCTCACTGTATCCAAAGGTGGGGGAAAACAAGGTTACATCACCAGATTAACGTCGAATTTGGCCTCCCGCATAAAGAGAAGATAGAGAAGGTGGAGATCAGGTTGGCAGCTGAATACACCCTTGAAGGGAACACTGGAGAACTTGATATACTAGATCAGCATCTTGTGGTGTAAATAGTTGGGGGTTGCTATGATACTTTTGATAAACCACTGACCGTAAACACCCTTATAATCGACTTCTATCAAGCTGTAAAACAGTGGAATTCATTGTTAGTTGATTCTATGGTTGCCCCAATATCCGCTTTAACAACTGCATGGGGAGTTGTTAACAACAGCTTCGTAAAATGTTTGGCAAATATAGCCTCAGGCCACGTACAGCGTATTACCCTAGGTCAGTATTTATACATGAAATAAGCCAACAAGAAGCCTTGTGGAGGCTATTCCAGAAGATGAAACACTGCCCTGGAATAGCTTACCAGAAACTGCAACTTTGTCTTCAAGAAACTGTAAAAAAAACAGTATGCCCATGTTTGTGCTGACACCATGGCTAAGGTAACTATGTTAAAATCTTCTATCCAAAAACAACATGGCAGCAAAAGCTTGTTTTTATCTGACAACGCCATGTTGGGTAAACACAAAACAGCCGATCACCACAAACCAAACGAATACCACCAAACGTCGAGGAAGGTGAAGTACTGTCAAGACTGATACACTTAGACAGGAAACAATGAGGACAACTTAAAGTGGACCCATATTTTAGAGTGGATCTACCCAAGCATATCTGTTTTTGACATCACCAGTGGGGTTCGTTATGTCAAAAACGGATAGGCCTGGAGTTTTTGCCGAGTCACTCATTTGTTGAAAAGACTCACATGAAGCAGCATTATGAAACTGTTATGATAACATTAGTATTAGTGTCGTTGTTTTACACCATTAATGGATGTGACATAAGTGTTTAGGGTGTTTGACTCTGAGCCAAAAGGTTCTTGGTTTGATCCCAAATGTTCACAGTCTAGCCTGCAGGTGTCCTTCAGGAAGATGCCCCACCCACACTTGCTCAATCATGATGTGTACCACAGAATAAAAAAAATAAGAAGTCAACAAATCATCACGGTATGTCGCTTTGGATAGAAGTGTCCTGAATGACAAAACACTGTATATGAATAATGTTTCATCACCACTGATCCATTCCATCATTCCGTCATCGCTATGGTGATAAGAATGCGGTGGACAATGACCTCATCGGCTGCTCCCCCTTCCATTCTGCCATCAGAAGAGCCCAGGGAGCAGCTTCATCTTTTATTGTTTTTAATGACACATGATCACATGACCCCGTGAAATCCATGATCATTTGAGAAAGTCTGAATACGCAGAGAATAGGCATCGACCGCACCTGGCCAATCAATGGAACACTCCCATTCAGGGGAGAGGTGAGAAATCAATAGTTCTCAGTAGAAACACTTTGTCATAACATTCCTCCGACATCTGCCTTGATGGAATAAAAATCTGAGGTAATGACATGGAATGAGAGGCAGCCAGCGGGAAACACAAATAATAATAATGACAGTAATAAGATGAGAACATATTAAAATATAGGATGATCCTCATCAGCTCCCATACATGTTAAACGCTGATATTTCGACATTGGTTATGGTGATATGCAACATAAGTTACAAAGTAGGTTATGCTCAAAAGTGTTTCCTAAAGGGTCCTCAAGGTATCCTTATGCACGCTCTAGTATGTGCGTTGACCTAGCCCAATAGTGTTCATATGCTATTATGATGATGCTAGAACGTGGCAAATGCATTATGGGTTGGTAGCAATAGCTGAGCTCTACGTTTATAGTTTCAAATGATTTCATACGCATTCTGCCTAATGATGCCAAATCAACACGTTTAAGAATACACATTTTCAGTTTTTCGTCTGTGCACACTCATATCTGAAAGTGGTAATTATGAAGAAGAGGAAGCACAAGTCCAAGATGTGTTCAGAACACAGTGTGCAACGTGCACACACACACACGCACACAGACAAAAACCCAAAGGCAGACTGAAACTATAAAAAAATTGAACTGTAGCTTTAAGACATCCGTGCATTATTAGCAACATTTATCCACTGGTACAATTACAAAGTGACATGAGCTACATCTAAATGCCCCTTACCATCCAGTCATTGAGTAAAAGAGTAATACCGCCAACAAGGAGCTGTCAAGGTTTAAGAATAACTACATGAAAAACACATTCATTTACTTCCTCAACAGCCTGTGCATGAGGCATAGCCACAAACCTACCTTCTGTATGTTTAAACATCTCACCTAGAAGAAATAAATAACAATTCCCAGATTTTCTGAAGCATTTCTGAACCCAGTCTTCTGAACAACATTGATGGGGGATAAATCGAATGGGTGTAAATGAGGTCCTTCATTTACTCCTTCCATTCCATTCCATTCCATGACGCTGTGATAAAGCATATTGCTACAGAATTGCAACCCCATAACACATGGGGTATGGAGTGGCACGGTTCATCCGAGTTCATCGGCCAAGAACAATGGTGAAGACCAGAGACTAGAGCTAGGAGACACTGATCTAGCATGCCATTCGGTTTCTGCATTTTGACCTCACTAAAAAGATGACACAAGGCTAACAAAAAAAGATAAAAAAGGATTTGCAGTGAACAAATAGGAATAGCTTAAGAGCTGCAGAAACGCTAGGGAACAAATATTCCTCTGACAATGCTTCTCAGGCATCAGAAAGTAAACTTAGCTTTAGCCCTTAAATGTGGCATTACCAATGTTGACGCCATTGTCCTTGAAAATAAAATGTATCTTTGAACATATTTCATCTCTGAACATTAACACGGAACCTTCATGTAAAAGCAAAGCTGAAGTATCAAGGAATTTGATATTGGCAGCAAAAGTCAAACTTCAAAAGAATGAGAGAGAGAGAGATACTAAGAGTGACATAGACAGAGAGGAAGAGACAGAGATAGAAAGAGAAGATAGAGAGATGTGCCTAGTTCCTCTATCTGCAATACTATGCTAATCCTAAGAAAATATGGTAATTTGCTGTTTCATGTCTGGGAGCTCCATACTTCAAGGTTAGACAGTGCTTCTGTCATCCTCTCTCTCTCTTTCTCTCTCTGCCTCTCTCTGCATGTCTCTGTGTCTCTCTGTCTGTCTCTCTCTCTCCGACAGATGGTTACCTGACATCACCCACCAGCCAGCCAGCCAGCCTTTAATACTTAATATCACCAATGATATCACTCTTCTCTTCATAGCCGCTATTATTTACAAACCAAAGATGTTTCGGTCCTCCATCCAACAGACAAAGCTAATCCCACGTTTCAGTTTTAAAAAACGGAACAAAAGAAAAATCTACGATAAAAACAGAGCAGCTCTAAACACCGATGTCACACGTATCCTGACTGGGAGGGCAGCCTTCGTTTCCCTGCAGAAAAAAATAGTGACTGGTCACATCGCAAACCACTGGGCACGCATCACACACACCATGCTCCTCTCCCGCTCCTGATTCAACATGTCTTCATGTTGTCATGGTGAGAAGAACCCCACGAGATTCATACATTCATTTAAAAGGTTGGCCCTTGGTTTGTGTGTAGTTGTTGGCCGGCCCACATTTACCTTTCCCTTAAGAAGCTTCTGAAAAGGTAAGTGGTTGTGCTGCCTCTTTTATTTATTTTTCCAATGATGTGACCTTGAGTGTTAAAATCGGTGTTCAAAGCTACAACATAAATGGGTAGGTAAATCCTGGAGCTTAAGTCTCGGGATGGTAAAGGTTAGATGGAGAATACTAGATGGAAAGAAGACCTTCTACCTTTCCATTGCTATGCCAACAATAACACTATAACACTCACACACCACCATCAACCACTCTTAGTTAATATTTTCCCAGAATCTGAAACAGTTTGATGCGGCAGCCGAAACTTAACAAGAAGCCCACTCCAACATGACAGCCCAAAACACAGGAAGCTAAGCTTTTCACATTGGATAAAAGGTGGAAGTAGATAAACATGCATGGACAGAGTTCACCGGAGGGTGACATCTAAACCTGTTCTAGCAAAGGCCGGCTCAGTCGGCCTCTCTCTCTCTCTCTCTCTCTCTCTGTCTCTCTCTATCTCTCTCGGCGCTGACAGCATTATCTTCTATATCAAAGCAGAGGCTTGGCCGAGGCTTCACTCTGAGGAGTCCATTTCATACGGCAGCCACAATGTGACCACTGAGACACGGCCAGTCACACACAGGAGTATCAGTGGCCTGCTGGCCGTCCACCATTTTGTGCTCCTCAAGGTCCCAGACCGTCCGGCTCAGCAGAGGGGAATGGCGTCTGCTGCTTGTTCTGCTATCTTGTTTCACAGATGGTAGTGTTTAGCTTTAAAAGCACACAGACCTGACCAGGCAGCTTCTTCTTCCCCCTCCTATTGGTTCTTGTAGCCGCCTGTCACCGTGGTTTTCAGGCAAGAAACGGGGCAAAAAAGTGAGAAGTGGATTGTCTTCTTCAGTGCAAAGTCATCACGGCCATATCTACTGGTTTCAGATAACACCATGGAGACATCTGAGGATCCAAACTCCAAATATGGACTGAGAAAGACCACTCGCACATAGCCCTACTAGGCCTAAACATAAAGAAGCAGATGCTACAAGCTTTGCTTAACATGGTGTCAAATAAGAAGTCACGTGCCACCAGTATATTTATAATACTTTTAGTCAGGCAACCAACTAATTTTTTATTATTATTATCCCATCAAAAGTCCCCAATTTAAGTGCAAGTCATGTCGGGGTCTTCTGAATTATTGCCTTTCCCCATCACATTTCCTCTAAAGTTGTAGTTGGAATATCCGTCATGTGAGTATCCCCGTGCAGTTCATGGACAAAGCGGAGGGCATTGGATAAATAGACAGCTGAAGGATGTCCAAGGATAGATCTTGGAGTGAAACCAGGAAGTGTTTTTCCACAAGGACAATTCCTCCAGGAAAGCATACAATTCCATGCAGTCCTGTTGAGCATCTCTCCTAGGAAACCATTTCCTGGAGTTCAAGAACCTGTTGTTTCCTTGTGCAGATTCTTTGTCAAACAAGTCACGGCTGTTTTGTTATTATATTTGTGTGATTCTTCAGTGTTGCCCGAAGAGCCACAAAATACGATTTATTGTAGGAAGTGTTATAAGCTTTTAATTATCTCCTTAAATAGCTCAGTCAAAATAAATTTAAATATTTGCATTGTTTTAGGTGCTTCACAATTGACTCGAAGAAAAATGGTTATTTTAGTTTCTAGCAAGACCAGCTGAATGAAGAACATCCAATCTTCAACAAGATATGACACCAAGGACACAAGGCAGGGCTAGAATCAGCCTTCTATGGGCAACTGCCAGAATAACACGACGATGCCGAGTTCTTTCAACGGTTGCCAAAGTTACAAGGGGTGGGAGGGGTTACTAACTGGTCAAAATGGTGAGTGTTCTTCATACTGGCCAAAAGATAGAGGGACCATGGAGCGATGTACAGAAACCTAGTACAACCTAGTACCTAGTTAAAGAAGATATTTATTTTACCTCCAGGTGCACCTAAAAACCGAACTGCTTGAGGTAAGTATACAAGTTGGGGAGAAGGAAAGACGAGAGAGCCATCGATATTAACTTACCACCGAGACCTCCTTTCTGAGCTTTTAAATATTTAATCGTCCTTGGACAGCTCTGTTGCTTCGTAGGCTGCGTGAGTGGATCCCTTCCACAAGACCACTCCTGTTTCGGCTCAATGAAGGCCTTGTGTCCACTGGTTAGCACATTGGCCAAGGAACGGGCGTCTCCAAAGAATTCTGCTTTTTTTTCCACCATGGGCAGCTCGAGCCTGGGTTTATTTACTGTTTTTTAGTGTTAAAGAAGGAAGGGAATGCAACTTAATGTCAGGGCAGAATAAAAGTACCTGTTCTTGCCTAACGTTTCCTATTGGACATAGAAGTACAAGCGAGAGGTTTAAGCCCTTAAGTATTGAAGTGGCAGTTAACCAGTGGTGTAACCGTGGTGTAACATGGCAACAGACAACAGAAACCCAATGCCACTTCCTGGTTCGATTCAAAGCCATAAAATGCCCAACCACATTTCGGCTTTTCATATCTTGTTAACATAAGGCCATAAAATGAGGCCAGACCGTTAAAAAAAAAAGAAGTGATGATGTTTTTATAGTTTGGGATGGAAATTAAGTTACTGTTATTACAGTGCATACAGCAGGTCACTTATAGCGCCAGAGAAGGCAGCATGGTTATGATGTCCTGTAACGAGAAGGGCCATGGGGGGGAAGCGGGGCCAGTGAGTTCCTGGCCACTTACTACTGTAGCGATAGGGCCAGGCCGCATCTCACAAGCAATGCATCATGTCACGAAAAAGCACTCGGTGGAGCATTTCAATTGCCTTTTGTATGCGCCTCTCTCACTCTCCAGCCTCCTCCTTCAGTGCCTCAGGTAGAGAAAGAAGGCTGCATCATCGTAGTGCATGTGTGTGTGGAAAAAAAAGAAGAGAGGGAGAAATAGAGAGAAGAAGAAGAGAGAGAAGGAACTGTGAGAGTGATGAGCTACATGAGTACTTCTTTCCACCATTCAAAGAATGACAAAAGCCTCCCTTGTTGAATACCTATTGCGTCTTATAGGAGAAGACCTAGGTAAGAATCGATCGCTTCTGTCTTGGTTTTTTTGATATACCCGGGAATATCGTAAGCGCAAAGCTTATGTGGTTTATATCGGCATAGTAACCAAGTAAGAGTAGACCAATATAGTAACAGATATTGTAGCAACAGACACTGAATGCTATACACTACTATGCAGTACCACTACTATCAAATAAATGTTTGTCCATTCAAATGATTTACATTGAAGTAGAAAGTAAAGTAGCACAGAAAATGATAACGTATCATTTGACTCCTCTTGGCTGAGGTGATCCCTGCGTGATTCACTCAACTCTATCTGAAAAAGCAATTTGAAAAGTTAATAAAAAGCAATGATAGCTTCACCATAACAACCAACAAGGCTATCGCTTCAATGGCCGTCATGAAAAGTTTAGACAACAGTTACACTGCTAACCCTATCCATGACATTTTTATCATAACAACCCAAGTTAAAGTTAGCAATCAAATGTGCTCAGATAAAACTCATGTGAGCACCACCATGCATGCACAGATAATCCATGTGCTGAGACATTACTCCTAAAAAAAAAAACCTAGACAAACAAGCCAAACATGAGATTAGCTTTGGCTCATTTGCTGAGCATCTATCAGCAGAGTGATCAATGTTCCTTTAGTCTGAGAGAGAGAGAGAGAGATAGCGAGAGAGAAGAGAGAAGAGAGAAGAGAGAGAGAGAGAGAGAGAGAGAGAGAGAGAGAGAGGGAGAGAGTTGTGAAAAGAG
>OMKX01076553.1:0-19075 GCA_900302425.1 Brosme brosme
CACACACACACACACACACACACACACACACACACACACACACACACACACACACACACACACACAACATTTAGATGTACAAGATGTGATGAAATGATAAAATAATAAAGTTAGACCAAATGGTGTTATGTCATCACAGATACCACAAGTACCTTGTTGGCGTCTTCATGTTTCTCATAACTAACAAATCCAAAGCCTCTGGATTTGCCGGAGGGGTCTGTCATGACCTTCACACTGAGCGTTTTACCTGAAGGTCACACAAGAGGCTGCGTTATAGCCAACACTCACGACTATACAGAGGATTCTGTAAGGAATTTGGTTTGAAGCAAAGCTTTTATTTTGAAAGGGCATCTTTCCAAATAAAAGCAAGAGAAGGTTAATCTTTCAAAATAAAAGCAAAACATATTTTGTATCAATACAGTATGTAACAAAGCGTCTGTACCGTATTGGTCGAAGAGCACCTTCAGCTGGTCGTCAGTCATTTCGTCACCAAAGTTCTTGATGTAGACATTGGTGAATTCCTTGGCTTTGGCCCCCAGTTCGGCCTCCCGCTCCTTGCGAGACTTAAAACGACCTACGAACCTATAGACAAAGAGCAAGAGAGAGAGAGAGAGAGAGAGAGAGAGAGAGGGAGAGCAGAACCTTTTGTAAAATGGTCCCAAACGAGAAGGGAAAACCCAGGGCCAATCGTATGTTTTTCCAATCTAATATGCTGCTGTTCCCCAAGCCTCCAGGTAGGATTCTCACCACACTGAGATAGAGGGAGACCTGACCACACAAGAGGAGCGCGAAGGAGAGATTAAATTTCATGGCCAAACGAATACAAACGAAACAACATAAAAGACAATCAACAATACACATTTTGACAGTCACACCGCAATGTGCCTTTGCACGTTTGGGATTATCAATCAAAAACCAAAACACTCACTGTTAATATCACTGGAGCAGGCAAATAATTAGACACACAAAACCAACACAAACACATTTGAAAAAATATCCATCGTAATCCTTTTCCCCGAGACTTTGGCGGCAGGGTTTGGATGGAGATAGGTGGAGGGAGAGAGCTTGCAGGTCAGAGGCAAGCTGTGGAGGACCAAAATGATATGTATATACCTGGCTAGGACGACCTTGCCCAATCCGCCTTCCAGTATTGCATTCCTGCATACGATCCGTCACTAAAACACACAAGCATCATTACACACGTACACACCCGGCGACGGTTACACTCCGAGACAGATTGGCAAGCAGGGAACAAGTTTGGCGCGGCGCGCACACTATTTTGTTTGATGCGTTAGTGAGGAGAGGAGTCTTCACGCTGTAAGAAATATGCTGGTTAGTGATGTTATTCACGCAAAAGAAACAGCAAGCAACAATGCGATGCAACACGATGCAAAAAGACGAGGCTTGTAAACTCAACAGAGAACGAACAAGCTACACAGAAACGGAGACAAGGAAACCTTAACTAGACTGCCGGCTGTTATAAACACGGCGGCATTCCCATTTGCATAACAAATATTGCCATACTCAAATCATGTCCTGAAATTGTAGTTTCTCCTTCTCCCTCTGCATACAGAGGTACTCATTTGTTCCTTTAGTTGACGGTTTTAAAGTTACACAATCCATTCAGGATCCAGAGTGAAACTACAGCCAGCAGCAAAGAATTGCCGTACGACCTTCTTAAACAGTCACCAACTCAAGAGGGACGACCAACCCCACCCCCCCTGCTTTGAGACGCTGAGACACTCACACCTTGCGGTCATTGAGCAGCATGCCGTTCATCTTCTCAATGGCACGGTCGGCAGCATCTTGGGTCTCAAAGTGCACGAATGCGTAGCCCTTGGAGCCATTCTCATCACACACCACCTAGAACACAGAGGGCATGTAGGCAATTAGGGCCACCTTCATCATGCACTACCTGTAAATGAATCCAATGCCTTTAAAGACCCCTCCCCTTCTGGTTATTTCCTATTTTTGTAAGCAGATTCTTGGTAAGAAGTAGCATTGTCAAAGCTGACTGCCCGCGCTCACTGTCAAAAGAAAATATCCTCATCTGTGCCTTCCATTTGGAATCCTAGAAGTATATCAAAAAGTGTTTATTACAGATATCCAATAACTACAGTCACTTTGTCTGCCATGTGTTCAATATGTCAAAGTGTAGCATGATGTTGAATCCAAATGAATTAGCATTTTAAAATGACACCTTTTTCAGAAGCAAGCATACGTTGGAGTGGTCAATGAGGCCTAAATACAGTCTTCTTTGTGAACAGAACCATTTATTTAAACGCAATTACAGTATATTGAATTTGCACAGTTGAAGCAACTCCTTTTAGTGTATTTCTACCTTGCAGGAGAGGATGTTCCCGAAGGCCGAGAAGGTGTCGTAGAGGGCCTTGTTGTCGATCGACTTGTCCAGGTTCTTGATGAACACGTTTCCCACGCCGGACTTCCTGAGCGAGGGGTCTCTCTGGGACCACATGATTCTGATTGGCTTCCCCTTCACCACGTCAAAGTTCATGGTGTCCAAGGCTCTCTCCGCTGGTGGTGGTAGTGGGGGTGCAGTGGAGGGGTCAAAGAGGTCAACGTAAGGGCAGTGAGGGAGCAGGGTCGCGGCGTAAACAACAACACCTCATTTGGTTGTTTGTTCATTCTAAACTTTGCCTCCACAGTTTACAGAATGGGCAACAAGAACAGGGTGGGCAATAATGTGTTAGGGTGTTAGTGAGTGCCCTCTACACAAATCCACCAAAAAACTAAAAGAATGCTCAACTGATCTTCACTACATGCGATAATTACTGTTTTACCATTTTGCCAAAAGCACAACGCTGAGACTGCATTCAACGACAGTTGTAGCTCTGTCTTTGTTAAGACACCATTACAGAGCCACGTGTGTCATCCTAAAGACCATGTGTTCTGCATGGCCATGAGGGACAGTTGGCGTGAAGGTGGCAGCTGGTGTGGCCTAGCTGGGAGCACATGGGCCTCTCACTCACACACATGGGGGGAGAAGTGCACAGACAAACCACATGCTTCTAGCCAGACATGTCAAGAATACTTTGAACCAATTCTGACCAAATATAAAGTTGTTGTAATATAATATTTATTTATAATAAAAATGTGTTTGTTGTAATAATTTCGATTTTTGACTCCATTGTGTATTAAATTAGGAATACAAGTGTTAATTCAGTCACTTTTTCTCTTTCTAAACCATCACACTTCTTTATTTCTCTAAAGCCATTTCCCAGGTTAGCTTTCAAATCCATCAGAGCACACATTCCTGGTAGCCTCCCTTTGTAGAGTCAACACACACACACATACACACACACTCTCACACCGCTTTTCAGCAAAAATGTCTGGTAAACAAAACAGAGCTGCTTTGCGTCTGCTGGCATCAGCGGTTTTCCCTGTGATTGTACTTCACAACATGTATGGCCAGAGAAGGTGTGTGATGCCAAACGTGTGGGACGAATTCGAGAAGGTTCCCTGCCTGGTCCTTGATTTTCTACATGTCATAGTGCACTGGGTATAGTACAGGAGGGAAGACAAATGGCATAAAATACATCACATTCAATAAAAAAAACAAATTCAGTGCTAATTGTAGACTACAGGACAAGAGTTAATCATTCTGGGCCTACAGTATGCCATGTGGTCTCCTTTATCTTCTTCTGGGTTTTGAGACTAAAGAGCCATGAAGCCATTATGGCCAGGCAAATGTAAGGGTGCCTAAACAAGGTTCTAAATTTAGAGTGGGGCCCTGGGAGCTATTTGCTGGCCTGGAGTGTTACTTGAAACATTCTCTACCATGGACGGGGAGAAAACATATTCAGGATAGTAAATGTTTTCACATACTGTTGTCACATGTTCAGTGACCATAAATATTCCAATCAGAATTATTATTATTATTATTATGACTTATACCTTATAAGCCTGAACTATATGCCTTTAATAACCCTAACATGCATAGCGACAGCGCTAAAATGCTTAGAAGCACTCACTCTCCTACCTCAAACTAGAAAAAAGGCCCACTGTCACCCGGAGGCCTAGTGACAGGTGTTTATGATGTGTACGATAGGATAAAGTGGTCTTTCCTTGTCCAAATAGCAGTCTTGTTCCTTTGCAGACAATCCACTCACAAACTCAACCTCCAGTTCTCAATGCTTTGCCATTATTCCAAGGCGACATGACTTGGGGAAAAAAACATGCCTTTCCAAGTTATTCTGTAATGATACAACTGAATCCTCGACCTCGAATTGAAAGAGGACAATATAGTATGTACCAATAGGCTTGCCTTTGTTTACATATGAAACCAACCATAAGCTAGATGTATTAAAGTACAAAGGGGAGCAGTTCTTTGATAGTCTCGGCCTACTTGTGGCAGATGTCAGCCTTGTCTCTTTGTAACGTCATTCAGTGTTATTGTTCGCCTCCGGTAGTCTTTTCAGTGCGTATAGAAACAGGAGCATCAGGGATTAATTTCAGTATTGAAATGTCCCTTAGTGGTCCTTTAAATAGGAGCAGAAATGGGTCATTTTTGTCTAGTGTGCGAATATCGAGTATGCCTCCTTCACTCACTGTGGTATGAATTATAGGCCATCTAGTGGAGCGTAGCTCCTATAAGACACACTGCTTCAAGGTCCAAGCATAGAATAGGTGCTGTGCCGAACTAACGCAACTAAAAATGTCTGCTATTCTGCAGTCTGCAATAACTGGATCACTGCACTTATATGGGTCAAACACAAATGCCTACTGTGAAGAAAAATCAAGACAGAACTTATGGCAAGATATTGTATTCTAATGAAATGCCTTACGCCGTGCGTAATTTTCTTCTATATATTATATGCTGTCTTGAGTATGGAATATAAACGGCATGCAATTAGTTTGGGATTCGTTTGAAACAGCAGGACGGCCATGCCATGGCACGCATGGAGGCATAAATTACGGTAGCAGTTAATGCATCTGATCTGCAAAATGTTAAGTCGTATGTGTTCATGTGCAATGCTTCCCCGATGCATTAATGCATTACTTACCGTCAGCAGGTTGGGAGAAGTTCACGTAGGCATAACCCAGGGAACGTCTGGTGATCATATCCCGGCATACCCGAATCGAGAGGACCGGTCCGGCTGGGCTGAATTTCTCGTACAGCATAGCCTCCGTGATATCGGGGTGCAGATCGCCCACATAGAGAGAAGCCATTGGATAACTCCCGGTTGTCGCAGTGTTCATATCTTGAAGTTCACCAAGTATATGAACGCTATTTCTTCCTCGAAGACCAGATGATGTATTCCGGGTCCAATGTTAAAAGTAACTCGGCGCTGAATCGATAGAAAGGGTTCGCCAATGGGTTAAGAAGTTTACTTGGCCGGACGTAACGTTACTAAATTGAACTTAAGACAAGCCCTGATCAGATACTTTGTGTTTCTGCCCGTTGATGCCAACTTCGGGTTAAGCCCGAGGACTCTTGTACGTTTTGTTTTCCTTAAGTAAATATTTTTCGATTTTTTTTTTTAAAAGCAGTTTTTTGTATTTAATTATGTCGGTAGTTTTTATAAAGATTTTCTCGATTTTTTTAATTTTTATATTTTTTAAGTTTTTTTTCAAGAACTGTGAGTTGACACCCACGCTTGTTTGTGGCCGGGGAAAGAGACTGCGTGACAAAAACATGTGCACTTTATAGTGGCGAGTGGTGGTACAGAGGAAAACGTGGAGAGGTCAAACTTGGGCTAGGGGAGGGGAGGGGAGGGAGGAATAGGCGAGCGGCCGGTGTAAAAGGGAGCGCGCACACTGCATCATCGCAACCACTCAGCCATGTTCCCTGCAGCGACATCTGGGTGAGACTGCCACATGCGACTGTGGGCGTTTGAATAACAAAAAGTAGAGCGAGACTAACCCAATATAAGCCTAGTACAAAATGAGCAAGAGCAAACATGAGTCAGGCAACTTTTATTTTAGTAAATACATTCAACAGCTGCAGCTTCTGTAGAATTATTCTCCTCTGATGTTCCTGAAGAGAGAAAAAAAAAAGTCCAAATTACGTTAAAATAGAAAAATTACTTTCAATGAGAAAAAAAATATATAACACGTACCTCAACAACTCCAGGAAGGTATAGAGCGCCCTCTGGCCCGTCTTGTGGCTCCCATTGACAAGGTCATCTTTCCCCGAGCTTCGCATCTTCGGCTTATCCTTCTGCTTGATTACGTCCTCCTCGTAGCTCAGCGTCTGAGACCCATCCAGGCTTTTTGTAAACTGCACTTTGGAGCGGATGACAGGATGAGAGCTGCTCGCTTCGGCGTCCCTCTGATCTTTGCGATGGTTGAAGCGCTCCTCATACCGCTTCGCCTCGTTCACATTCACCAAGCCCTTGTAGTCCCCCTTAGCCTTGTTGAGAAGAGCCTCAGGCCTCTCAGCCCACCGTTTCCTCTTGGGTTCCTCCAGGGATGTAGACTTCTCTGCTGGAATCGTATAGCCGTCGACCATCGTCAGCATTCTCATATCAGCATCACTTGATGCATCTTTTCCACCGCTCTTGTCGGAGCCAGGAGTCAACTGAAGGTCCTCGCCCGTAGCTGGAAGGTCGTTTTGGATGTCATTTAGTCCAGAGTCTCGGGGCTCTGAGGCACTTGGCAGGGAAGGAGGCATCTCCTTCTCAGGTGATGGCTGGGTGGATCTCGGCCTCCCTGGTAGCCACATGGCAAGTCTGGCCACTGGGCCCTGGCTCAGGACCACCACACCCTGAGCCACCCGTAGGGGAGCAGCCAAAGGGATTTCTGGGATCTCGTTTACTTCAGACTGCGCTCTGCTTTCCTGCACACTAGAGGCTGAGGGGGCCTGGTATTCAGTCACCACAGGGACAGCGGCGTCCGACTGCATGGTCTCATCACCTGAGCTCTTGAAGGAGTCACCAAGCTGGGCATCTGATGGCAGAGGTTCCTCCACCGTTTCCTTCTCCACAAAGGAGAAGGGACCAGTAGTGACGATAGCCTTTGTAGCTGAAATGACAAGACATATTAAACAAAACCGTCGCTAGTATTTTAGGAGGGATAGCCCTTGTACACTTTACCGTGAACCATCTTTTAACGCGGTGCTCTACAGTCAGCAAGCACTCACCCATGTTGAAATGTTTAAGTGCGCTACACTGCGAGCTACAGCAACGGCATACTTCTACGTTTCCACTCAGCTCCTCCCATCTGAAGAAGATCATGTTGGTCATTTGCAAGATAACAATTCCACCCAACACACACAAACACGTGTTTACATCGTCACACACCTTGACTCGATCTTGTTGTAGTTGCATGACTTGGACCCCGAGGTGATGCCGAAGGCAGACATCAGCAGACTACAGTGCATGTACACCTTGTGAACAAACAAGGGAAAAAAAATATATATCACCCTAAGCACACGAAGCAAGGAAGCAACCCAAGCACAGCACTCAGACATAGTACCTACTTCTGAAGGCAGAGTAGAAGTGTGCAGAAGGAGATTAATGGCACCCTCCCTTGTAGGAGCTGCGTATTCTACCAGTACACGAGACGAGTCGGAAGAAACTGTGGCACACCTGAACGCAAAAGAAAAAAAGGGTTTTCTTGTGCCGCATGTATAGGCCAAATGTGTTTGGTCAGGGTCATATAAGGGCGTGTCAGGTCTCACATGGGGCTTTTGCATAAACCACCACCACCTAGGTGAGCCAGGTGGTGCGCTACCGACAGCTTACCCTTTATTTAGCACGACTGCTTGCCGGGGTTGGAAGTGGGGGTCGGGGGATGAAGACACAAAACAGGCCTGGATGAAAGGCTGCTGGTGGAGACATGCTTTGGCAGTCACCTGAAAATGTATATTTTGACCCCTTTCATAGATGGTGGAATGGGCGGTTTGGGTCCAGAATGCTGTTAGGAAGAAGGTACAGTGTTAACAGAATATTTTATCTGTAACCACACAATGGTAAACCTAAATTAAAAGTGAGCAATACCCACAATTCATTGGTTGTATAACAAAGTTCCACTCTTCTCTGGGAAATTCCAGTGGGAATGGAAAGCTCGGACTAGGAGGCCTGAAAAACAGGATTAATTCAGAACATTGTGTTCAAATACCACTTTGCTCCAATATGTTTTGCACACACCCACCCACCCACACACGTAACAGGTAGAGCTGGGTAGGCATCTCTGAAGGATTGCTACAAGCAGTTTATTAACTTAATACTTGCATGTTTGGGCTGCAGGAAATAGGCAGGCTAAAGGAAGTTGGCCACCAGTTGAAGACAGATCTTTTCGGATTAACATGGAGGAAATTGGAGAAAATCTCCAAACCACTCTGGACCTAGAAGTCAAAGTCTGCATTAGAAAAAAAGAATTCTCTACTTATGCAGTGAAAACATTTGGAAAGCAAGACTACAACTCACTACATGACTAGTGCCACACTCTGTGAGGTCATAAGCCAAGACAAATTGGTTTTCCAGATCTCCATTCACATTGCAGCCATCACCAAGCTGCAGGTCACCTCCATTGAGTTGGACATCACTGTATGCCTTATCGACCAGCAAGGTTAGCTGTGATCGATTACACGACACCTGGACATGAGGAACACTCATAAAGGGAGGCAGTTCCGTAAGCATGTGGAAATCAGGTATGCTAGACTGCCAGGAGCTGAACATTGTGTCGTATGGGACTTGAAAATCCATGTCAGATGGAAAACGGAATAAATCTTCGAATATCCCCTGAGAGAATTTGGCAATCTGGCTCTCTAATGTCGAGTGAGCAGGGAGAAGAGTCCCTGTGCCAAAACACAACAAAAATACACCTAACATCAACATCATGCACACCACCTCCTTCAGCTTCCTGGGCGAGGGTGAGACAAACAAGCCTGCATTTAACAGCGCGCCGACGGTGAGCACGCACAGGTGTGTGTAATAACCAAATTAAATAATGCTCGTTTTCAATCAAATCCGATTTTTTTTGTGAATGACACCTACTCGTAGAGCTACCCCCCGCACGCATCTTTTGGAGCGTAACGTGCGTGCGTAATTCCAATTTTTTCACGGGGTTTATTTTTACTTGAAGAGCTCAAAACAACATAGGTGCGGTGGGCGGAGCTGCGGCCGAGACACCGCCCCTGCTGTGTAGACTACCAACACAGGTGAGGGAGGAAGAAGAGGAAGAAAAAGAAGAAGCTTTTACGGTTTTATTAAAAGAGAAGGAAATGACGCTCGTAAAACGACGCGGCTTATGTAAATAATTTGAGGAGAACCAGGAATAAATCATGGTGTACTTTGGTAAGTAGACCTAAACTTATTATTATAGGCCTATGCGTGAACAGAGCGCAAACCGAGCTACCGACAACATTTTAGGCGTGGTCAGTGCAGTAGCGTAAATTGATCCGCGCAGTCAAAAAACATTCTTTGCAATGTACTTTTACATTTGTGTCCAAGGTCACATTCATATTTAAGAGCAATTATATGCCGAGTATCAACACATAAAATACAAAGTGAAAGAGGTTAATGGGACGCATAGGTGAAATTCTGCAGGAACAGATAGCTTCCTTCACCGGACCCATGAGCCACCAGTTGGTGAATGATTGACACCTTAACCTTTAGGTTAGGGTGTTCCATTGTTCCCTTTTAAAAACGGCTACTACTTCCCTATCATTTACATAGGCCTGCTCTCTTTGCAGTATCCTACTATAATGTGATCCGGAATAGACAAAATGTATTTGTTTATGACCAATCGGGGCTGTGCGTGAAGTAGCAGTTGTCCCTAAACCTGATTATCTTCTTTTACGTATTTCCAGTGTGGGCGACTAGACGCAACATAGTCCTACTTTATTATCCGTTTTAACACTGAGTTTTAACAAAATAAATGGACTTTACAATAAGGGTACATTAATTAACATTAGTTAATGCAGTCATAATCATTAACTAGCAGTTAATAAACAGTTAACTAATGTGTCTAGTAATCATTTATTAATGGGGTTCATGTTTACTAAAGGTGTTCATGTTAACTAAGTTATTCATTTAAACATTATTAAATAAGGTCTAACCCTAACCCCTATGTTTATGCTATATAATAATTTGTATTACTGCATAAATTAAAGTTAATAAATGGTTAATAAATCTACCCTTGCAGTGTCTCCCTGCAGATGTGAGATTTGAGATGAGGTGTTAAGATTGTGATGATCATGATGATCCTCCCCTTCAGGAGTATGCTGCACCAGCCTAAAGGACAGCAAGGCCCTGATGAAGATGGGCCTTGGGCTGGTGCTGGTTGGTCACATCAACTTTCTCCTGAGTGCGCTGGTGCACGGCGCTGTACTCAGGCACATCGGCGTTCACGCTCTGGCTCGAACCATGGTGTACGCCATCGCCAATGTGATCGCTATTGTGGCTGGCCTTCTGGTGAGTTAGTAGGACACTAGTAGTCTCACAAATCAGACTTTAGGACACTTGTGATCGCACACTGACCCCTACAGGCCTGCACGAGAACAATGCTCGTAGCAATGTTCACCTTCAACAGAGTAAAGCTCAAACAGCACTAGAACAAGAAATATTTAATATTGATAGTAGGCCTGCATTCTATTTGCAAGCAGGCATGGTAGAGTCTGGAGAGTAGAATTACTCTCTTGTTCTTTGTGTTTATGCATCAATATTTATACATATTATTACCATGTTTTTGCCAACATACCCTTGCGATCTAATTTACTGTGTGGTCATCCTCCTTCTTCTGCAGGGAATCATTTGTGGAATATTAACCATTGTCTTGTCCAAAAACAAGAAAAACCGGACTCTGGTAGGCACTGCTCCCCCTTCTCATTAACCATCGCTTGTTCAAACTTGTCTCGTGAAAGTGTGTGTCCTGTGCATGTAGTAACACAGAAGGATAACAAATTCATTATAAACACATATTATACTCAAATACTTTTTTCTCATCCGGAGATTCATATTACCGTAATGTTTGTAAAGATGGGAGTGGGACTACGTTTTTTCGTATCAGTGTGTATTGTGGGGGGTTGTTGACGATGCCATTCATTACAGCAATTTTCTTCCTGTAGAAATGGTCCCTGTTGTTCACAAGCTTCATATCAGGCCTCTTAGGAACTGCCTCTGCCCTGGGTGTCATGGTTTCCACGGTGAAGGCCATAATGCACAATGGGCGAGGCCTGTTGACCCACTGCAAGTTTCCTGATGCTATTAGCTATTCCTTCATCACCAACGAATGCCCCTTTGACCCCACCCGAATCTATGTGAGTCACAGACATAAAGACTACATGTGCTGCCTGACCGGCAGCCAGGACAGCAATGTTAAGCGTTTTCAAGTGTTGTCCTGACGACACGACTTGCCGTTTGTCACACATTATCTCTACCAGGGAACCACGATCATTCTCTGGCTGCCCCTCATCGTGATGTCTGTGGTGCAGGTGGTGTTTTCCTTCCGCTGCTTTGCGCTCTGCACCGACTACCTATATCTCTGCCCGTGCCACAAGCGGCCTCGCAACGCTAAAAGGGTAAGCTACACTACACCAGGTGCGTCGCAAAGCCTTATCCTATAGTCATCGGTCCTATAGCTCGTTCACTACACTCCCATGGAGACAAGCAGTGTAACGTAGTGGTCAAGGACAGGAGCAGTGTGGAGATGCATCATGGCATCATGTAGGCCTACTGTTCACCTGTTCCAATCATGACCTTCAGACTTGTTTTTCAAAAACGTCTGCGTAGGATACAGATATATCGTCGGTCTGAGGCCTTTTCGGCCAAATGTTTAGGCTGCTTCTCAGGTTAACTTACTTTTCGTACACTGGGTACATTGGTGTTTGTGGACATCCGGAGATTTAGGAAGACACAGCGGCTGAGAATCGCTTTAGAACCAAAATTGAAACGCACCCACTTTGACAGCAATGTTGTAATCTTTTTTCCCCCCACAGGCTCTGCTTGTTTGTGCGTGTCGGTAAAACATGAAATCAGCTGGTTGCTTTACCATTTCAGGTTCGCATTCAGAGGCCGTATGAAACCGCAGCATCGGCGGCTCCGGCCCCAGACAGACGCCTGGAGACTCCGGAGCAACATGAACTGTTGGACCGTCCCGCTTCAGCAGCGCGGAGTGACTGGGTTTGAACCTGCCAGGACCCTTCCAGAGAGACCTTAAAACCTGCTGCGGTAAAACACTGTAGCTGAAGCGACCTCCACCCAAACTCAAGAGGCGATAAGTCGACTGTTACGCTAAGGACTTAGTCTCATCCAAGGATGAACTGGACAGTCTATACATACAAGGATGGAGTGGAGCCCAAGAAATAACTTTCTACCATTCATGACATGGTGGGACCAAATTGCTTTATTCACATGAGAAAATATCAATTTATCTTGAAAGTATAAGTACTTTGTAAACAATGTTTTAACGGCTTATTATTTTGTAATTGTAGGAAATACTGTAACTGCCCCATGTGCACAATGTGCTTTTGGACTCAAGATGTTAATTCACGTGAACATTTATTTACTATTTTTTATTAAAACGTGTGGTCAATACAGACTGGAGTTTATCCCAGATCACTGAACTTCACGAGCAGTCCTGTGGAACAATGTTCAAAGAACAAACCAATATACAGCACTCTTACCTCCCCTTTTAAAAGGAATAAAATACAGCACATTGGACATTCGAGTCCCAAGATAACGACTCTATGGAATCAGACAGGGATCAGAAGTCTACCAATGTCTCTAGGCTCAATACGCAGAACGGTTCCATCTAAGGTGTCAGCGATTATATTAGGACTGTTATGTATACAACCTATAAACTTAATATTGTAAAAAGTCCTTTATGAGGACGGAAGTCCTTTAATGCTAGGGGTATATTTAGTCAAGTTTGTTAAAATCCCCTAAACAGTGAGATACACCATCTTGTGAAAACATATTTCAAGGCACGAGACAAAAATGGGACTAAAATACATAAACTGGAAGTAGCCACAATGTTCATGATTTAAATTAATTGAATTCAAAAGGACAAGTATAAAAAGGACACATGTACTCAACCATTTTTACACTCTACTCAACCTCTAAGGATTAAAGCAAGGTTTTATCGCAGATAATGAAAAAAACGTGTACAAAAAAAACAACCAAATACATATAAACGTCATCAACTTTCATGTTGAAGAGCATTACTCAATAGTTAACCTAAAAACAACAACCTTATAAGGACCCAAGGGGCAAACCTTTTAAAAAGTACAGTCCTTCATTCATTTTCAGTTTGGCACTGAAAATATGTATGGTTAGGAGGGGGCAAATAAAACCCAACCACTATTTCCAAATTTCTTCTGTACACTTAACGCCGGCGTGCTAGGACTCAGCCACCTCAGGGCGTCTTGGACTCCTCTTTCGGCCTGGAGAGGAAGGAAAAGTATGGAGAGGGTTAGCGCTCCCACTGGCCATTCCCTCCACCAGACCAGCAATGTGAGTGCTTATGTGCGTTCGCTCACTTTGACGTGTCCATTTTCTCCTCTTCCGGCAGCTTCTCTTCTTCCTTCACTTCTGTAAATGGACACAAATCCATATCATTTAATTTTAAAATAAATTCAATATTTACTGGGACGGGGTGCGTAACGAGGCCGACAACTCCCCGAATTTAAACAAACAGACAATATATACAGAGAACCTTAATGTCGTCTTCACCAAAAGCGTAAAGAAACCCCCACCTTTCTTCTCCTTCTCCTCGCCCTCCTTCTCGCCCTCCGTCTTGGTGCGCTTGGCCTTCTTGAAGCTGGCCGCGTTCCTGCGGCCTCCCTCGCCTTCGTCTTCCGAGTCGGAGAACTCCTCCTCGCACGCTATCCGCTTGTCGTGGGCCCGGACTACAAAAAGAAAAAAACGATCGGAAGAGCCAGGTCAGGGGCTGCAACGGGGAACAGACGTGAAGCAGAGATAACGAGAAGCTGTGAGGTGCTTGAGGAGGACAGGAGGTTGCGGAGGGTCGTACTGGAGATGCGCTTGTTGGGGTCGTCTTCCTCCTCGTCGCCGCTGTCCTCCTGCACGGCGTCCTCCGGGATGGCCTGCATCTGCACGCCGGGCGCGTGGGGCAGCATGCGCAGGTTCTCAAACAGACGCTGCCTGTGGGACGCAGAACACTGTTTGCACTCTACACACAGACCTTTTGGGAGCAGGGATACATCCCATCTACCAGACTGCAGCTGTGTACACACACACCTGACACGGCCTCAAACTACCAATATACACGGTTTCATTACGGCTATTACAAACAATGCAACCTTATGCTTTTGAAATAACCTATTAGGACAGTCATGGCAGACGGTCCCACCACAATAGATCACTCACTTGATCTTCTCCAGGTAGTCGTTGGTGTTCTGGTTGGTCATGTTGGACGGGCTGATGTGCAGCTTGAAGTCCGGCCCGAAGTACTCAAAGTAGTCGTTGTACGGCAGCTCTGCGGGGCCAAGGATATCATCTTTAGTGACCCGTCAGTGACGCAACACAGCCAAGGTGTATGCGGTGATGTGGAGCAAGCAGGAAAAAAGGCAGGCGCTTCACACTGACCGTTGGGGATGGCGCTGTCCAAGGCCACAGCCGTCTCGTAGGTCCAGCAGCGGGCCACGTTGCGGATGGTGTAGCCTCCCCCGCCCAGCATCAGCAGGGGCAGATTGAAGCTCTTCATGTACTCCACACACTTGGCGTGGCCTGAGTTCATGACAAATATTACACAAATAATTATTGCTAAATAAAGTCGACACTACAGGGGGCCATTGTCAGTCCGTATCAGCAAGAAAGGACACTTAGCACTGAATATTGTCATGACTTAATGATAAAGGTTTACAATCTATGTGCGTGTGCATCTTGAGTCAAATTTATATTTTTGCAATGCATTATCAATTATACGCTTCGGCCATTGTTAGATGCCAGACCCATCCCCAGTACAAGTGACGTGAAAGGACCTTTGATGGTGAGGTTAAAGCAACCAAGCCTATCTCCGGACAAGGAATCTGCTCCACACTGGAGCACCACAGCAGAGGGTTGATACATCTCCATCACCTTGGCCATGATCTATGCCAGCATCACAAAGAAATCAGTTAAATGTTGCAGAAAACATGGCACCCATAATGAAGACGCATACAAAAGAAAATACCGGGTTTTGATACCCAACCCATAGACCCACGAGTACTGCTTTACTCACTGGCTTGAAGATGGCTTCGTACGATTCGTCGTCAATCCCGTCCCGCAGTGGGTAATTCACTGCATAGTATTTTCCCTTCCCTGCACCAATGTCCTGAATTTAAAAGAAAACGGTATATATGAAACAACTATAATAAATTTACTAATGACACACACCATCACTACGCCGACCAGATATGTATTCGGCGTCTGTTGGTGACCCTTACCCTCAAGTCCCCGGTGCCAGGGAAGTACTCTCCGTACTTGTGGAAGGACACGGTCATGACGCGGTCTGTGGTGTAGAAGGCCTCCTCCACGCCGTCTCCGTGGTGGATATCGATGTCGATGTAGAGAACCCTCTGGTGGTATCTGGGGAACAGAGACACCAACATTGACCCGCTAATTCACTGACACCATGCCCATAGGGGCTACCTGTTGCCAACTGAAGTCTCCCTCTCCCTTCTGTAGATATTAGAAATTTGACCTCATTAGATTGAGTGTTGATTTGATATCCCTATTCTACATAAGATCAAGTAATGCTCATTGATAGGTTAATTAAATAAGTATTGAAGTAACAGGCTTCCCTCCATATGGCAAAGTAGAATGTTATATATAATCTCTTCACTTCATTCAAAAACAAGCGTGCAACTGCGTTGCTGGGGCATTGCTCTAGCACTACTCACTTCAGTAACTCGAGGATAGCCAGGACGATGTCGTTGACGTAGCAGAAACCCGAGGCTTCGGACTTCTTGGCGTGATGCAAGCCTCCAGCCCAGTTGATGGCTATGTCCGTCTGCTGCTTGTTCAGCTTCACAGCACCCGCTGGATTGGTCAGATAATTAGCACATTGCTTATGGTGCAACAAAAACAAGACAAAACGACAACGTATGGGCATAGATTTTTGTGATACACAGCTGAGCAGCAGACATATGAACACTTACCAACTGAGCCCCCCGTGGAGAGCTGGCAGAACTCAAACAGGCCGTCAAACACTGGGCAGTCCTCTCCCACATTAACTGTGTACCAACAGTAAAGCATAGTACTTAGAACAATGACAAAGGCAGTTACTAGGTTTTTATTAGGAAATTAAAACAATTATATTATTTAAGTGACGCTATGAAAAAAAAATATTCTGGCTCAACTCACATCTCTGCATCTGTTTGCTGTATTCAGACATGTTGTCTGGCCGGATGGAGCGTAAAAACTTAATGTAGTCATCGCTGTGATACTTTGTCATCTCTTCACCATTGGCTTTGTGAGGACGCTGAAAAACACGCACCAAATTAGCTTCAGAATGCCCATCAACTGCTTTCAAAATGTAGGTCAAATGTCTCCTCACTCATATAGGGGAATGGTTTACATAACTTACATATATCTCCATCTTTCTGTAGAGGCCATAGTTTAGCAACAGGTTGTGGGTCATGCGGATGCGGTGGGGCTTCATGGGGTGCCCCTGGCCATAATAGTAATTCCCGACATCACCTGGAATGGGGAAAATACGGCACATATTATATGCAATCACCAAAAGACAATCATTTTGACAAAATCCAAATAAACAGCCAAATGGTTAATGAACTTATCATGCAGCATCAAGAATTTCTGTCAAGGAATTCCACAATTATGAGCCCAACTACGCAGATGACGTATGTCATCAAGCATCGAACAACTAAACTGAGTAGCTGATATTACAGAAATAGGGTCGTTTATCATGTCAATATAACGTCGGCGAACCCAAACACTAGAATATACATTCAATGAATAGTCTTCAGCTACGTAACTAGCAGTTCTAAGAATGAGGGGGTAGTGACCATGGCAATTAAGGTGATGATCAAGTCATATCCTTTGTTAGCTCGTTTGCTAGTTATTACTTCAATGAGCAACTCAATTAGGCCACGCTAATTAACGATGAACCAGCCAAGCGGAATACCCAAGCGGAAATGAAGTAAGCGTATAGTATTACATGCACTAAAACGATAGTGGCTTCAATGTGCAACATTGTGTCTAGTCTTGCGGATGTCTGGTGGGAGAATGCTTTCGAGTCAGGCTAGCTGTTAGCTGAACGGCTAGTAGCAGTACACACAATTCACAGAATAGTATTTCATCGGAACGCCAGATGCCGTTGATAAGAGCGTGCACCGGCTAATTTCTGAAAAATAAACACTCACCATCATAATAGTAGCAAACTTTTTTCTTTGTGCCTTGTGAACTCAGCGCCATTTTAGTCTTTTTGGATGGCTTTGCAAACCGTGAGCAAAAAAAGCCTCGTAAAAGCGCTAGAGATGATAGTTTGTAGCACGTCGTTAGAGCCAATCAGAGGTCGAGCCTGGCGTTAGGGGGCGTTTACGTCTATATCCCGCCACAACCAGCAGCACTCAGGAGCAGCAAGCACCAAACCAAGCACACACTCATTTCTTGTGTTAAACATCTTGATTTACATCCAAGAAGATCCATGGATGATCTTTATTCATTGATCAATGCACAACGTTAAGACCTGAATTAATTGTATTGGTATTAATAAGTGAAAGGTATTACACGTGAAATGCAGATAAAGCAATATATTTACAATTTTTTAATTCTGCAGCATTTCTAGCAAGTTGGCAGATAGTGCGCTTTTCCTGTACAGAGCTTGCCCAAATAAATAAGGCATAGTCTTGGTCTTGGGATGTTACATTTCATATGCAAGAGGCCCATGTTTTAGAAGCTATCACAGCAAAAACGTTATTTCCCATTACATTTAGTCCTTTTAATCTTTGGTCTGTCTTCTCTGTTCTTCAGAATAGCTAATCATGGTACTGCTGCTCTGTGGCTGTGAAGAAGTCTTCCGTAACACTCCTCAGATACTCAAAGGTAGGGCGTCTCTCCGGTTCCTCCATCCAGCACATACACATGATGGCGTAGAGCCCTTCTGGGCAGTTATCCGGCTGTGGCATTCTGTAGCCCTGATCCAGGTGCTGGATCACTTCCGGGTTACTCATCCCTGGAAGAGGAGGATATGGAGTGGAATATTAGACAGTATCCTATCATCTCAGATTATGGATGTTTGTAGAGTGTTGACTAGTGAGTAGCCTAAGGGTTTTATACAGTTTGGTAGGTTGTTATTTAGATATGTAGTTGTTAGTTTGGGAGTTTAATTGGAAACATTTGGCAGGGATATTAGTACAAATGTTACGTGTATTTACTGTTGCCTATGTACCAATGGACAAGTAGACCTATTTGTTGAATGAGGAATGGTAATGGTTCATGTCAGTGAACAATGGGCAGGTCCGTACCAGGGTAAGGTAATCGGCCATACGTCACTATTTCTGTCAGGAGGATTCCAAACGACCACACATCAGACTTGATGGAGAACGTGCCAAAGTTGATGGCTTCTGGGGAAGTCCACTTGATGGGGAATTTTGCACCTAGGGAAAGAAGAAAACACTTGGTGGCGCCATAGACTGTTTTCCAAAATGTCTAAAGAGAGCGTGCACATTGAAACCTTTTCACTTCACAAAACATCCAAAACATTGTGCCACACCATGAAAACAGTGTGTTTCTGTGAACATGTATTTGTGTGTTTCTGTGAACATGTATTTGAATGTGAATGTTATCATCATTAGCAATCAAAATATATTTGACTAAGAAAGGTCACGTAAATCCTGAGCTCTGAAGGGAGATTTGGAAGTAGATGCAGAGATCTTTTTACCCTCTCTGGCCGTGTATTCGTTGTCCTTGATAAGTCTTGCCAGTCCAAAGTCAGCAATCTTACAGATGTGTTCATGGGACACCAGGATGTTGGCAGCTCGCAGATCTCGATGAATATAATTCCTGCGCTCAATAAAAGCCATGCCGTCCGCCACCTGCAGGGGATACTTCATGGTTAGCACAGTGCACTGTGTGTGTGTGTGTCTGTGTGTGTGTGTGTGTGTGTGTGTGTGTGTGTGTGTGTGTGCGCGCGCGCCTCTCGTTTC
>OMKX01076563.1:0-16813 GCA_900302425.1 Brosme brosme
AGAGAGCCACGGCGAGACAAAGGCGATGCTATTTCAAGGCCGTGCCTACTGATAATGTCACTCTACCTCAATGTGCAAAGCGTCGCTGTCACGTCTCCACCGGCGTCCCTGGAGGATTCCCTTATAGATCAGATAACAAGCAGACGCCTGACAGCACATTCTATATGACACCTTGAAGGCTGAAGGGTGACAGAATGAATTTTAACTGCTGTCGGCTCCTGACACTCTGTCTCCATCCATACAGTGTGGCTCGGGTCCAGGCTCTAGCCAGACCCGGGTAGAGGCTGAGGTCCAGGCTGAGGTCCAGGTTGAGGTCCAGGTTGAGGTCCAGGTTGAGGTCCAGGCTGAGGTCCAGGCTCGGGTCCAGGCTCGGGTCCAGGCAGAGGTCCGGGCTGAGGTCCAGGCTGCAGGCTGAGGTCCAGGCTGAGGTCCAGTCTGAGGTCCAGGTTGGGATCCAGTCTGAGGTCCAGGTTGGGGTCCAGGCTGCAGGCTGAGGTCCAGGTTGGGGTCCAGGTTGGGGTCCAGGTTGAGGTCCAGGTTGGGATCCAGGCTGAGGTCCAGGTTGGGGTCCAGGTTGGGGTCCAGGCTGAGGTCCAGGTTGGGGTCCAGGCTGAGGTCCAGGTTGGGGTCAAGGCTGAGGTCCAGGTTGAGGTCCAGGTTGGGATCCAGGCTGAGGTCCAGGCTGAGGTCCAGGATGGGGTCCAGGTTGAGGTCCAGGTTGGGGTCCAGGTTGGGGTCCAGGACGGTCTGGAAGACCGGGGGGAGTCTGAGCGGAAGGTAAATGCCAGATCCAGCTACGTGTGGAGCAGCAAAGCCAGTTGATGTCATGGAAGGACTTGTTAGGTCTTGTAACGATGAGCACACCTCTTTATAGTCCACCTCTTTCACAATCCTTTGGCGATGTCGGCTCCATTAACTGTGAAGCTCCCAGTGACCACCACTGACTAAATCATCTGTTGAGCCTGTGCCTCATTGCGTTCATTTATTTGCAATAAATATATTCTGTAAATATATTTTTATGACAGTATATGACGTGTTTTCTGAATATATATGTGTGTGTAAGCCAAGCACATGTCTTTACATTTAAATTCGTTTCTAGAAGTTATCTTATAACGGTTCAGCCTTCCCGCTGAGCAATCATTTCAAGTCATTGGACTTGAAATGATTGAACAGTAGATGAGTGGCGCATGGTTCATTTCATGCTGGATTGAATGCAACTCCGTCCCTCTGTAGTAGACTAATTCCTACCTCCTGATAATCAAACCTCTATTTTATTTATTTGTTAAGTCAGTACGAGGTTATTGAGCTATTTACTAGGCAGAGCAACAAATCAATTATACGGCCTATTCGAATCTTCTCTAAAATATTTTGTACCCGTTATCAGATCATTTGAGGAGCGTTGTTCATTTGGGGCGGTACTTGATTGGCCACTGGGCGCCAATCAACACGACGTCTATCTTCATATCTCCACTCATCTTCTCACCGCATGCAATGAAAGAAAAATCATTACCCGGAATTGAAATCAAAACATTGTGAAATGAAAGCTCGACTCCATTTCCCATTAGACGCGCTCCCAAATAACCTCATTGTTATGTCATATTTGATTGTTTCTTTTTACTCTTGTATTTCATGGCAGTTGTAAAGTATTTGAGTGTCTACAAAAGTGCTATACAAATACAAAATGTATCATTTTTTTGTATTCCTATTATTTCGTGTCTGTGTGTGCCTTCCTCTACCGTCTAAAATATAAATGACCCCTGCTCTTCTCGCCTCCTAGGTCTCCTACATCATTGACGTGGGAAAACTCTGCTCCATCACGTCGCTGCTGGTCGTGCTACATTCACGCCGCTCTGTCTACTATGGCTTTTTATTCCTATGTGATGTTGAATCAGTCTCACATGGAAACAGAAGCCATCTTAGACACCGTGAGAGAGCCACACGAGAGAGGAGCTCCTTCACCACCACGTGTCACCTCCTAATGCTTCCCCCGTGCTAACGTTGATCCAGCCGCGCTCATCGTGCTGACGGCTTCGCTCATTCAAGTGCTGAAGATCAACTTGACGTCTGTGTACCTGATTCTGCCTCGAGACGCGCCAGCCTGTCCGGCTGCAGATGTTTGATCGTCGACAGTTTTGCCGGCTAAACGTGTTTGGTGTTTATATGAGAGAATGCATTGTTTTTTAATGACGATGGGATGATCCATTAAGAACAATAATGATAGAACAGATTTGAAACATAACAAATCTAGAGCCGAGTCGAGGTCAACAAAACAATTCAGCCTTGTAATTGTACAAAAGAAGTGTTTGTAACGTGTGCGCCACAAAGCATCGAAAAGGAAGACACCAACCAGGAGACACCGATACAGATCTTTATTAGCCAACTTGAAAAGGGGCACTTGGTGAACCACTTGACAGCCTGCAGGCATTGCATTTCCCTTTCTGCTTGCTCTTTGTCTCTTATACACATTATTAAAATAAATCTTTGACATGAAGCATTACACCAGAAAATAAACTACCTACATTATTATACAATATAAGATACAGTATGGATACAGCACCTTTTCTGTGTTCTAGCAAATACAATTGTTGATTAAAAAGTTGGAGTACGGACACGGATGACACTGAGCGTGTGATTTTTGTGTGTGGCAGTATCAGTGCGTTGGATGAACTCCTAATACAGGTTGAAGGGCCGCTATGGGTCCTTGTATGCACCTGAGTTCATACCAAAGATAACCTTAATGTTTGTTTCCTATCAGCCAACACTTGGACTGCTGGGAGGGTACACAGTATCATTACCATTTCAAAGAAACTAGAGAACTAGCTACAGTTGGATTACTGTCACCGCTACAGAGAGACAGTTGGATTACTGTAATCGCTACAGTTCTCGCGCTCCTTGCTGAGGACATTGGCATTCACATTACCATACAAAACGTACATGTCGCAGCACCATTTTATGTTCATACAAACGGCTAATAGAATGAATCGATGGAGTCAATGTAGTACAGTAAAGCAAAATGCAAAAAAGGCGAAACATGTTCTGCTTGATATCTTTGTGTAAGCATGTTGAAAGAAATAAAACAAAGGTGCAGCGACGAAAGGTCTAGATTAGTTCAACTCTTATGCGGTACTTTTACAGAATAAGACAATAAACTCTTAATATTTTGTGAATGCAAAACTCGCATCGCTTGAAAAAATATAATGTATTTTCAAGTATTATTTTTTTCTTTCCTTTAGGTGTATGGATGAAATATAATCTCTGAAATGGAAATTGTCCAAAAAAAAAGAAATAGCAGATAAACAAATTCATGATAGCCCAACAAGCATCGTTGACTCAAAGTTAATCAGTCCTCACATTTGTAAATTTGTGTTTGTAATAAAAAAACACCTTTCAAAAGAAGACATAAAGTGACTATACAAGTATTAAGAATTTCATTTCACAGAAAAGAGCTGTGCAATCTCATTCACCATAATGAATTGTCATAATAATTTGTAACTGCAAACAATGCAGTCTCCTTTTCACAGATCCCACAGCCCACCCCTCAGTTCGTTGATTCCGATGTGTCCTTTCTTAAAGGAATCTTAAAGCTAGTGAGTTTTTGGCCAAATAGTTGGCTCAGGAGGTGGTTCTGAGACTCTGCGGTCCGGTAGGAATGGCTTTCCATCGACCTGACTCCCATCTTCGGCCGAGGCTTATTCAGGGAATTGTTCTTAGGAGGCGTCGATCCCTTAATTACTGGAGACTGCAAACAACGGCCTAAAGTTCCCTTTTTTGCTTTGCAATCCCCATTCACATGGGCTACAATCTCTGCCTTCTTTGGTAGACAGTTGTCAAGCAAACCTCTCTTGGCCTGCAAACCCAGGTTTGACGTTTTGCTCTTGGAGATAATCTTGTTGCTCACAACATCGTCCCTGACTGAAGAGAGCACTGAGTAATCACTTGGCCCCTCTGGTCTCTTTTGTGATGAAGGACTCTCGCTTTTGTTGAGGCGAAACTTCTTTTTCGCCTTTGCGTCGACATCGAGATTCTCACGGGTGGCAGGAGAGCAAATTCTTTGCGAGGAACAGGGAGACTTCATCTCTTTCCTTTTCTTTTGCTGTCTCAGAGACTCCCTGTCCTCAATCAAGTCAGAGCCATTTGATGACCCTTTGATCGTCTGAGTTGGTTCTGATGGCCTTGTCGTGCTGGTTCTACAGCCTTCGTTTGTTCTCATCAGGGACGCTTTGTCTTTCGTCGGACTGCTCGCTTGAGGCTCGGTACTGTTTGATAGAGTATCCTGCTTCCCATCATTGCTGCCGTTAGGCTTGTACGAATCTTTCCCCTGGCTGTCGTCTCTCTGTTGATCTATGTGAGACTTTTCTGAGGTCTGGTTGTTTGCTACAGTTGTATTTCTTGTTAAACCGGGCAAATCCTCGCCGGATGGGACTGAACATCGACCGTCTGACGCTTTCTCCCTGGCGCCGTCTGCGCCACTGTCGGCTGAGGCGGGCTTTTCTTTCACTCGCTCTTGTCCTACGTCACTCCTCTCTTTCGAGGCTAACCGGCGAGATGTCGTCTCTGCTGGGATGCCCACCGCCTCGTCCTCCTCCTCCTTCACGCCGCATAATTCAGAAGCGGGTCTTTCACAACCCTCTTTAACTGGCAGCGCTGGCAACGTGCCGGCATATCTCTCCTCTTTCTTGGGTGATTCGGATTCCGAAGATTCGTTGTGAAAGGAACATTGATCAAGTTCACCAAACGGGTCCGGATACTCCTCGGCGTCGTCCTCTGTTTTAACACTTGTACTTTGCGGGTCGTTGCGATAAACGTTGGCGCTCGTCTGCGTGGAGTCATCAGCCACGGTTACATTGGATTTTGAAGACGGCGTTTCAGAACTGGGATTCAAGTGCAGGGAGCCAACGCTGGCTATCCCACTGTCTGAGCTGTTTTCTTGCATACAGTCATTCATGATTTTCCTCTTCTTGCCTGGAGGGAAGTCAGACGTCACGTCGTCTTTAGAGGTAGGCGCTTTAGCGGGTCTCAGCACCCCTTTGAACTTGAAGATCTTGTTTCCCCCCAACAGATGTTTTTCCATGTGACGGTCAAACTGCTCCTTTTTAGAAAACGTGTAGTTGCATGTGCTGCAAATGAAAGATTTCTTGATCACGTGCATGACATCAGCACAGAGCTCACAGGTGTAGAGGGTGGTGTGTTTTGAATCCAAGTCCTCCATCTCCTCGTGCGCCCTCTTTAGGTGGTCTTTCAGTTCTTGGGCCTCCTGGTACGAAACTGGACATTTGTGACAAAGGAAAATCTTCTCCAAGTTGTGAACCACAAGATGTCTCTGGAGCTTGAATGGTTTAGGAAACTGTTTCCCACAGTGATGGCAGTCTCTGGAGGGATCTTTGCAGTTAGGATGCATCTCAACATTTTTAGGCGTGTCTGTTTTGTGGAGGACCTCGAGTGGCTTCTCACTGGTTCCGTTATTGTTTTTGGATTTCTGAGCTTTGGGTTCCACTCTCTCTGCAGCAGCAGTCTTCCCCTCCCCCACAGGCATATCATGAACTGCTGGTTTCTCCTGAGCCTTGGGGACTTTGGTGGATTCTTTGTTGGCTTTGGAGGGCCGGTGCTGCATAATGGACGTGATGAAGTTCTTCACGGCCGTCTCCTGCATGAAGGTGCCTGGAATACCCAACAACGACCCCTGTGTCTGGCCCTTCCGGGCGAACTGGGTTGCATGCTCACGCAAGTGTTCATTGTACATCCAGACATCTGATATCTCCTTCAGGCACATCCCACACGTCCAGATGCCCGCTTTGTTCTTGGCATGTTTCTCTCTCAAGTGATCTCTCAGTTGCTCCCTGGAGCTGAACTTACGCTGGACACACATATAGCAGGTGGGCGGCGGGGAGGGGTTGTGTGAGAGCTTGTGGAAGGTCAGCTCTCCGAGCGTAAGGAACCTGGTGAAGCACACCTTGCACTTGTACTGCTTGTCCTTCACCTTTATGCTGCCGTCAGGGCGCTTCCTGCCTCTGCGCTCCGTTGGTTTCTTGGACTTCTCCGCATCTTTCTTCTCTAGGTCGGTTGCTGCTATGGGAGGAACCACTGTGATGTCTTTGCTGGACTCAAAGAACTGGATCTCAGGCAGCTGATATGTAGTCTTGATGTTTTGAATGTCTATGCTGTGGAAATTATGTACATTGTCTGTGACACTTTGTTCTAGAGGCTGGGGGGCTTGAGGAGGCTTCACAGAGCATTGTGTGGTTGTCACATCTTCTTTGGATGAGATTGGGTCAGAAGATACCTTTTGCTCAGCAGGAAGGCTTTTATGGGCACTCAAGCCACTCCATTCCATTGAGGATTTATCAATAGTGCCTTCGATTGGACTTAAGTGGTTGCTGCCAGGGTTCTCGTGGTTGTCAGGGTTTTTTTCATGATCACTGACACATTGATTGATTTCTGAAGCTGTCATGGCATCCCCCTTCAAGGAGCTGTTGTGGCACATATTCAACATGATGGCATCATCAATAGATATTGTCTCATATTCACAGTGGTTGCTTGGACTGTTGTTCAATGTTTTGTCTGTTTGATTGTCAGCGCATTGGTCTTGAGAAGGAGGGCAGTCTTGTGGCGTTTGTGAATCAGGGGATAGCTTCTGTCTTTTGTTCTTTTTGCTGTAAACTCGAGGGGGCTTTTTCCTCTTTATGTCCTCGTCTCTGGGGAAGAGCTGTGAAAATGTGGTATCGTCGTCGAGAAAACCTTTGACCGGGGCGGAGAGAGGATCATCTGCCTCCTCTGAAGGGGCTCTTGTTTTCTCACATTCTATCTTGACTGACACTGTTTGAAGTATTTCCTGTGCAACTTTCATCTCTGGGACTTCTTTCTTTTCCTCAACCACATCTACATTCGCACTTGGTTCACAAGATTCTTCAGTCTCCTTGTGTGGAGATAAACAATCCTTTCCAATGTCCTTACATGATTCTTCTCCATTGACCGTCTCTTTCAAGCTTGTGCATTCCAGCTCATCAGTGTCAGTTTTGTTTGGCTTTACTTCACTCATTTGATTTGGGAGATTTGCATCTTTTGTGGGGTTTTTGGTTAGGCTATCCAAGCCACAGTTTGAGGCAACACATTTTGGAAACTCTTGTGTTATAGTAATTGTCTTGTTTAGCAGATTGTTTATTTTCACTTGTGCTTCAGATGACGCACAGAGCTCTTGAATTCCACGGTTTTGGAATTCAGGAGTTATCGCTTGTAGAATGTCTGTTTTCAATATATTCAGAAGCTCGTCGGAGAAAGGGTCTGTCTGGTCGCTAACTTCGCTGCTTTTGTTCTTCCTGGCTTTGTAGATTTTCTTTACCTTTGTAGACAGGGAAGGCCTATGGTGGGCTGTTTCAGCTGCTGCCAGGGTAACATCTGTCTCCATTGCCTTATGGTCTATGATCTTATCTGACTCTGACGCATTCAAGGGGATTAAAGCATCACTTTTCTCGGTAAAAAGACTTTTAGACAGTCCGTGTATTTTGTTCTGGAAGCACAGTTGTGAATTATCTTTGAGGCGCTTCTCGGTAGTTGATGGTGATTTGGAACTGAGAATATTCCCCTGATGATTTGGACTGTCCAGGAGAATGTTTTTGTCTACTTTGACCAAATGTTTCATTGCCTTGTGTCTTTTTAATCCTGGAACTGTCCTGAAACACATGGAGCAGATGTCACAGAGTGCTTTCCCCTGTTGCATGTTGCTCCTTTCATCTGCTTTTTTTGGCGAGGCATCCCCTTGTAGATGGTTGACTGTGGGTTTGGGAAGTTTGTTCTCCATGGCCAGTTGTTTTTGTAAAGCATCCACCTTTTCACAGATGATTAGGGGCTTCAAAGCGAACAAGCCATCCGAAGCGTCTTCTCTGTTGTATCTTGGTGCGGTTTCTTGCACACACCGAGTGCTATTATCAACCGATACAGCCTGACTCGTGACGTCACCGTCAATAGGATCAATGGATTTGACGGTATCATGGTAAACCTCCACAGTTGTCTTTACATCACTCGAGGAATCTGTGCATTTATTGTGAGGGGGACAATCTAATGCAATGCAAGGATATTTTAGACATTGGCTGTCATTGCTGCCCCGTGGTTCATCTGACAAATTCAGTTGAGCTGGTGAATCTGTCTTTGGTGGCATGTCTGTTTCTACGTCTGTTGTGTTCTTGATGAACATCAGTGCTGGGTCAACGCTGAGCTCACACGGTTCACACATCTTTCTGGGACTCTTGACCATTTCTTTATCCTCTGCATCGTTCTCTGGTGATATAGGGATGTAGTCATAATGATTGAGCTGTGGGGGGTCATTTGAGACTCCATTGTAGTCCAGTGGGCTGAGTCTAACATTGTCCCTCTTTGTAACATCATCAAATGCCTCGGGTGGCTCTGCCGTGGTGCTCAGCAGAAGTGGTTCGGATGCGCTGGTTTCATCGCTAGACGATTTACACTCGTTAATTCCAAGATCCAAATGAGGGGGACTAATTAAGGTATACTCCATCTCTGCTGTTGTGCTCAACGGCTGGTCGATGTTCTCCGCCTCATCGATGTGTTCATTTTCACCTCTGCTTCTTGGGAATGGTGAAGAAGGTGTGTTTTGAAGTGGTTCCTGCTCGATGGTTTTAGTGTCACAATTGCCTGGTGACTGACATGTGTCTTCTTGCATTCCTTCATTTTCCAAGGATGTTAGTGGGGAAATTGGACTGACGGGAGGACTGGCCGGTTGAGCAGGATATAAGGTACATTGATTATGTTCTACATCCATATTCCTACTGCAGGGTGAACTTTTGAGGCTTGCCATGAGATGTTTTTGTGGAAGTTGTACTCCGCTGTCTTCAACAGTCTTCAACAGCTCTCCTACTTGGTCCTGAATACTGTTGGATTGAAAGTCAGATTCAGTTTTTGGTGAATTCACTGTAAAAGGATCTGGACCCTCCTGGATGCTGCTAGACTGTGGATGCATGATCAACACGCTACTTTCTCCCTCGGCGGTTGGAGCTTCAGGGCTGTTTCTACCCTGACATTCTAAGTTTGTCTCCATCAGTATTGGGCTGTAAGGTTTTTCTGTGGTCACTACCTCCATGGGCATTTCGGCTGCAAGAACAGCACTGTACATTTCACTGTGGCTGTAGTTTTGATGGGCAACGTGACCGACAAAATCCTCTTGTTTTGTGATGTTGGCCTGCATGTCGCTATCCTCTTGTGGATCTTCTGAACGTTCCACTCCCTGTTCGTCAGCAAAGGGTAAAAACAGATGAGCACTGTCAGCGTGGAACTCAGAAGCCCTCTGTAGCAAGCCTGTCTCCTTCACATCCTCTTTACTCTCGCTCAGCTCTATGTTGGCGTCAGCAGCATTGTCTGCTGAGGGGGAGTGGGCATCTGAATCACTAGTGATCCCTTTAACTGCCTCTTCCTCCTCCTCTTGACTGTCTATGGTGGAGTGTTTGTCATTGTCCATATTGCTTTTGAAGAGTTTATTTAGATTGTCCAATGCATTACTGTTCGCACAAGTCCCCTGGACCACATGGGGGCCCCCCATGCCCATGGCTCCCAAACAGTAGGCAGACTCCATGGTGTTGCTCTCGTGCGTAATATCTTTCTGAAGGGATACATCGTCTGTCTTGGCCCCATTATTGTTGTTCTCTAAGGGTTCACTTGACTGCAGCACAATTTGGCGGATTCCATCAGCAAAGGGCTCAGTGGTGTTGGACAGAGACAGAGACTGTGACTCATTCAGAATGAATTCAATAGCCTGTTTTTGCTCAATGATATTTGGAGATAATAATATATTGTCCGTCTCCGTAATGACTTCCCTTTCGTTGTGATCTTCACTGTCTATTGCATCAGATGCTTGACATTCAATTTCTGGATCAAGTTGGCTTTTGCGGGGGCTGACATTCATCTCCTGTTTTTCCGATATAATGGATTCTTCTTTGAAAATAGAGTCTGAGATCACCTCCAGGCTTTTTATAAGGTTCTCTGTGTATCTCTTCTCTTCCAAAATGTCCTCCTTTGTTTCTATAAGAGTTTTTTCTTTTTCACTGTTTGTGTGCTCAGCTGTGTGCTCATGGATTTGTATTAATGCTGATTGGTGCTGTATTGAATGTACACTTGTACCTATATCTGTCACCTCGTCTCCCCTTTCGCTAAAATGTTCAAGAGGTCCCGGCTCATGGTGTGTTGGAGTCTGCGTGTTATGGTCCACCTCAATCAGGTCAAACTGGAACGGGCTGGACCATGGTAGAACCTGGTCCGTAAAATGTTCGGATGACAGACTGCTCACGGGCACGCTCAAGGATTGCACAGGACAGTGAATATCCAGACCGGTGCCATCATTGTCAGAGTCATCACTCAGCCGCAGCGGAGAAAACTTGCTCATTTGCAGATGTTTTCGGGTGTTTTCGGGGAGCAGTGGTGGACTCTGTATCTTGGTCGTCTGCAGCTGATTTTCAAGCTCACTCACAATTCTCTTAATCTCGAGCTCATCCTCTGACGCACAGCTGTTGAGATTTGCACTGTAGTCCATAATTTTGTCTGGCAGAGACAAAGGAACGTGATTAAAATCAGATTTATTTTCATTGGATTTCACTGTGTCTCCTTTGTACTGAGATATCTCTTCTGGTAGCACTGGGCTGACGTCTACCATAAGGCTCCACTCTCGTTGTTCCAAAAAGGGAGAGAAGGAGGAATCAAAAGCTTCCTTCTTATCAAGTGTGTTTTCTATGGAGCTGAACCCCTCTTTCTGCAAGGGGATATCTGAGTAAAGACTGTTATCAAACCCTGCCACCGTCAGGTCCCCAAACACAGATGATGTGTCAAACGACAGCGGGGACTTCATGAGTCCGTGGTCCTGATCAAGAGGATAGGGCATGAGGTGAGATGTGTCTTTTTGTAGTAATGCATCGTGGCTTTCAGTTGGAGAGAGGCACACATCGTCCATGAAGGAACTGCAAAGAGATGGAGGCTTGGGGACAAAGTCCTTCCCTAATGCAACAGCCTCTTCCCCCCTGCAGACATCCTCACTGTGCTTATCAAAAAAGTCACTGTCTGACAACTTTGCCTGTGTTGCCTCGTGCCCCTGGCTATCGCTTCTTTTGCATGTTGCTTTTCCCTCTGAGCATCTCTCCTTCTCATGATTCAAATCTTCGTCGTTGACAGTGACAGATTGTGGCGAGTCAAGCTGCAGTTGCTCAATATGAGCATGACAAGATTTGGCCGCAAAGTCTTCTTTGTGAAACGTTTCGTCTGTTCCCTGTGATGTGCTCACTTCATAACTAAATGTGCCGATTTCTCTGTTATGTGACTCTGACTTCGATATTGTAAGTGGGTTTTCACATTTCTCACGGTTCTTGAGTGCGTTATTTGCCTTGGGTGACAATGACACCGTATCAGCAATATCTGGGCTGGAGTGACGGCTCTGGAGGGTCTTTGAACCGTCTTTGACAGAAGAATGACCAGCCTGATCTGTGTTCTCCATTTTGGCAGACTGAGCGAAGGACAGTGCTGCAGGTGTGCGGGTCTCGTCGTACAACTTGTGCGGCGACGATCTCCTCCGCTCCGGAAAGTCTTTGGTCTGCATCTCCGCCCTCTTCTCGCCGTCTGAGTCGGTGCGGTCAGTGCTTTTGGGACTGCCGACGCTATCGCTAGAAACGCTCACAGATGTACTGAGGTCACTGCCGGTGGAGGACCTGCTGTCCCGCCTCCTGACCTTCTGGTGGGAAGCGTAATTCTCAGGTTGGAGGGAAACCACTTCACTCTTCTTCACTTCAAAGCACTCTTTGGACTCATGCCTCCAGGCAGCCTGTTCCCTCTCCCCCCTAGCCCTCCATTTGCTCTCCTTGGTGTACGTGTATTTACACCGACTGCTTTGGCTGAGACGGCCCTGGGTCGCGATCTTCACCGGTTCACATTCGTCGTCCGCGTCCGACACATAATCATACTCTCCAAAAGCAGGGTTCTGCACGCTGGGAGTGACTTTGTCCATGACGAGAGAGAACTGAAGGTTTTTGGTTCCTTTAACGTGGAGCTTGTGAAGCTTGTTCTTCTGTTGAACTATCTTGTGAATAAGCTCCTTGCTCCAAGTGCCACCACTGCTTCGTTTTCGTTTATTCTCTTTGACCGCTTTGGTTGTTGTTGGAGATGTTTGGGTGGCAGTGAATGGCTGTGAATGTGTGGATGCTCTGGATCCCGAGCCGTCCTGAAAACCCTTAAGACCGCAGCGCTCGGCAAACTTGCTGCTGAGGACCGATCGGGGAGCGCGGAAGTCTTCACTTGTGAACAGTTTACTGGCATCTGTTTCTTTAATATCTCTTTCCCTCGACATCTCCCTGGGGGAGATTTGCGAATGTTTAGGAGAGGTCTCTTTCTTTATGATCATTTTCTCATCTTTCTCCATATTCAGAGACATTTTCTCAAATTTGATCTCTGTATACTTGTCTGTTTCATGTTTATCATTGGAGTCATACAGATACTTTGATTCTGTTAAATTCCTGTCCTCTTTTATAGTTTTGCTTTTACAGTCAGTGGCAATGGACTCTTTGTTTTTCAAAGATTGTTTGTTTGAAGTTGTTTTGATAGTGGTAAGGTCATCGTCAGCAAATGCATCAATAAAACTGCTGTCTATCTCTGCATTATCTGACTGATATCCCAGTCCATTCAACGCTTCTGTAATTAAACTGTCTAGCTTAGCATCCTCCATTTCCAACTCAGGAAGAGGGACCGGTAGGTTGCCTGATCCAGAAAACAAACTGAGTTTGAGTTGATCCTCCTTGTTATCGCCTTTTGTTTCACCGTCACACATCAGCTCTCCATTTTTATTAAGGCCCAAAAGAGAGAGATGAAGATCCGATGGACATCTCGGTATAGATGTGTTGACACCAGCTGTCTGAACTTTAGTCGGGTCTGCGTGAAACTTTCTGCCGTCTTCCATCTTGGATATGTCTTTGAGGTCAATGTGTGAAAAGGAATGCTGAGAGCAATACTGTTTATGACCCAAGAATGAGGCCAGGTTGTTGAAATTCTGATCACACTGCTTACAGGTCAGCACCACGTCTAACTGGTCCAGATTAGCCGTTGCTAAGGAAGTGGCGAGCAGCTGATGCGCAGAGTATGGCGGGGGGGGCTGATGATGTTCCAGGCCAAAGCTGTCCATGAAACCCTTGTTTCCATCCATAGTATTTTTAAGGTGCACACCGTTTTGCAGGTAGCTCAGCATGTCGTCTTTCCCTCTGTCTGACCCATAAGGCATATTGCGGGGGACTTCAGCGTGGAAATGCTGAGAATTTGTTCCCAAGTGGTCTGAGGGCACCTGTGTTTTAGCCTGGTGCTGGTGATAAAAGGGCGGAGGGCCACCTGTCTTCGTCATCTGGCTGTCCTCTGAGCTGTGGTTAACAGGACTGGTGGATGCCGGTGAGAGCGAGGAGCAGGTGCTGCTGGAAGTGGGGTTATGCATTGGTGACAGCAAAGGAGAAGGCAGAGGGGATTCATACGGGGAGACCATCATGCGTCCGACGGGGGCTACTTGTAATGGCGGATAGCTATAGTTCCGTGACGGTTTATGTTTTGACTCACAGACCTGTGCATGATTTGCCTCTGCTTTGAAATTTGGCATCGCATTGCTGCTGCTATGCTTGATAGCATCTGGTCTTTGGTTAGAAAAAACATCATTTGTTTTATTGTTTTGAAAGGAGTTAGGAGTTTTCGTGGGGGCATTCTTATGGGATTTACAATCATCCTGCCAGTCAGAGGGAGCAACCATGTAAGCCAGCTTTTGGTTATTAAGTTGCCTCGACGGCTCTATTTTGTTCTGGCTTGCAGTGACAGAAGTTTGGCGTAGCTGTTGCCATGGCATTATGCCATTTTTTGATGAATTGGGCCTTTGGTCGAGTGCTGTTTGGTTTTGGAACTGAAACTTTTCATTCATATCAGCAAATGGGATCGTTTGTTGCTCAACTGATAAATATGTTGAGTGTGGTAATCTGTTATGTACCTTATTGTTGATCTTTTTATCAAACGGCGCTGAGCCCAAGTGTATGTTATTGTGTGAAGAGCTTTGATAAGTTTTGTTTGCAAAGTGTAATTGGCCACTTGGACCTTGTGAATTACTTCTTGAATGATGCACACTTCCTTGAATGAGTGTTCTCTGGTTGGCACCTGTGTCTTTTGGGTGTCCATTACTCTTACTCCCAGGAGTAATAGCTAGGTCACCAGTATTTGCCTGTCCAAAATCCTCCGTGCTCTTTTGTAGGGCGTTCTTTCCCTGTTCAGAGTGCTGTGTGCTGGAGCCGGAACTGTCGCTGCTAGTGGAGTCCTCGCTCTGACTCCTGGGACAGAGCAGAGATGACGCCACCCCCGGTGGAACTGGGGTATACTGCGACGACAGTGGGGTCGGGTAACAGGTACGCTCCTCTTGCTGTGGATCCTTGCAGAACTGAGCGTTACTCGAAGGTAGTTCCCCTCCCATCGTGAAGGGAAAAGAGGTGTGGGTCACGTGTGCAGAAACGTGTGAGGAGTCTGTGAAGTCTTGCGACTGGGAGTTCTGTTCACAAGAGAAAGGGCTGGCACTGGAGTCTTCCAGGAACTGGTATCCATACTGAAACGGAGCAGATGCAAAGACACCTGCCTTATTGACCTCAGAGAGAGTTGTAGATTTTTGGGATGAAATCCCATAGTTAGCACCATTAAAACTCCTCTCTGGAGACTGCCATGCATTAGAGCAACTCAGCTGAAAATCTGACAGGAGCTGCTGGCTGCTAGGCTGTGCACTGATGTTCTCCATCACAGCCGACTGCTGCTGCTGCTGCTGGGCCATGGCTGAATGTTGATGGGCGGAGGTACCACCTGTGGAGGTCAGTGTCTGTGAGGTATAGCTTGGGGAGGTAAGGTTGGACGAAGCCTCCTGGAAGCACCGGTTGTAGCTGAGCTCCTCTTGGTGCAGCTCAGCCTCTCTCTCTGGGATGCTGGGGACGTGGAACCTGTAGCTCCCGGAGACTGGCCCGCGGCTGGCCTCCAGCTTCTTGGGTGGGGAGACCTTCTGCTGCGGGTAGGCGATGCCAATGGTGGGGTTGGAGCGCGGGTTCGTGATGCTCAGTCGGTACAGCTGTTGAGGGTTACCTCGCTCGGACTTCCCCGAACGCTTGGCCTTGTCTCGGCTGCGGCCTTTCCCGCTCGGCGACTGGGGGCTGTTCTTGCCGCTCGGCCAAGTCCTGTCAGTGGAACATTTTGGTCTGTTCTGCAGGGACCTGAAGTCAATCTTCCCCGCCTTTTGTGGTCGTATGACAGCCTCTCGCTGCTGAGTACAATCCCTCTCCTTCTCTAGTTTGTCGGTCTTGGCCCCTCTGCTGTCAGGCCTGGCCTCGGTGCCAGTGCTTGGAAAGTGCGCCAATGAGTGTTTTTTGGTTTTGTCACTGTGCTTCTCCAGCGAGGTCCCTGCATCCTGCAGTTTGGAGTCTGCGTCCAGCTCTTTGACAGCATGTGAATGCTGAGCCTCTCCTGCCATGGTGCACAGGGCGCGCTGTGAAGGCCTGATCCTCAGAGGCGTTATCTGGGGTGCAGAAACATGGTCCTCTGGTTGGTAGAAATCAGTAAGGCTGCAGTGGAAGGTACTGCAGGGAGGGGGCTGATCGCTGCTGGATCAGCTCTTCACCGTACTTGTGAGCCACAGAGCTGGCGTCAGAATCCAGGAGACCTGGGGACACAGAGAACGGAGGGTTAGAAAATGATCTACATATACAGTATATCTATATATATAGATGTATATGTGGTTATATTTATTTTTCATTCCTTCCTTTTCTTATACACCACTGAGTCTACCATGTAAGAATGGAAAATGTTAATGACAAAAGCCAACAAAAAGCAATTGCATTTTTTTTATTATGACTTCATATTAAATAAGCATGGCAGCTTAAAATCCCTCCATGTACAAATGTATACAACCTTAATCAATCAATACATTGAGACAACTGAGATGGCACAGTTCAAGCTATAGATAATACTGTCAGGATGAAAGCATCAGTTTGAATCATCCCCAGTATTTACCAGTAGAGGGCACTATTGTCATGGCCTAGTAGTACAAAGTAGACAAAGAAACTGTTAAATCACTGCAGTGTCAACATGAATTCTGCTGCTAAAGAAGATTTTCGTCTGGCATCAAAAATCACAAATGACATTTATGACAAGACTTGTCAATCCCAGAGACCGTATTGTTTCCCTGCCATCTTTGGTCATGGCAACTCTGAAGTACACTCCAAGAATATTCAAGAATTACTGTGAAAATCCTCCACATAAACATTGTGACAAAGAGACCAGTTTTCTCTTGAACTGACAGAGCTGTAGCTCTATACTAATGACGAGAGCCAATCAACAGAAGGATCCAAACAGCCATGCCAACACATGAATCACACACATTCACACGCAGACACACACACACACACACACACACACACACACATACACAAACACACACACACACACACACACACACACAATGCTGCGGAAAGGGACACAATGCCGCAGTGTTCTGATGCTGCAGAGGGCTCCATGTTTACATCATGGGTGAATATCAGGGCTTAGTCAGCCAGCTATTAGACAGAGAGAGCGGCCTGGCTTCTGACATGAGCTGCCTTTCCCTAAACCACCCAGGACACTCCCGTTCTGGTCCAGGTTTACTTTGGCCCTGCTCAGCATGGCTTTCCTTGAGGTCGGGACAAGACGCATCACCCAAATGTCCTTCCTGGGACAATGAGCAGAATTCATATTCCTTCGCCGGTTTTCGCAGCTGTCACATGACGGCCAACGTTTTGAATCG
>OMKX01076587.1:0-11908 GCA_900302425.1 Brosme brosme
GTCTACCTGTTCTTACATGGCCGCAGCGTGCTCGCCTCGTGCCATAACAGTCCGATCACTGAAACCTCAAAGATGAATGTGTTTGTCTCAGACGTGAGAGGGGTGGACACAGGGGGCGCCGAGAGGAGCTGACTACTAATGAACAAGCAAGACTTGGTCCCCCTTTCTGTGATTTAGTACACGTTTTCTTTCTCGTTTTTAGTTAAAACTGTGATTTCTGCAATCGTTTTTGTTTTTTTCTATCAGGTACTGAACTTGGTCTTTCTGACATTCATTATGAATTATGTATTCATTACATCAATCCAAAGGGATTTCTTTACTCTCCCAACAGAACCTTTGTATCAAAGGGGGGGATCCCTCTGCGTAGGTTATCTCCTACCTATGAACATCTGAAAAAAGAAATATGAATGGTACTTTATTTTTCGAGATGTCTTCTCTCTTTAAGAACGGCCTAACATTGCATCAGTTTGTGAAATTCCCATTTTCTGCAAATCTTGTTGAAATTACTTTTTTTTTAATGATTATTTATTATTCTTTCATCATCCTGCTGATGAGAAACTCCTTTTAGCTTTTGTTGTTATTCTAAAAAAGAAAAAAAAAGCCCAACCACTACCCTCGCTGACTCCAGATCAGACTTATTGGTTGCACTGTTGCTAAAGCTTCACTGTCAGTTGCCATGTACTGCTCAATCTAGAGGAGCTTCCCCAAAAGAGGAAATTCTTCTTCTGTCTAAGACCAAATGTTGACTTTGTTAGATAATAGTACATTTTTCCCCAAGCATAGCAAGTCTTATTAGTGCTGTTAGAACAGTTTATATAGATGAAATAAATACATAAACACTGTTGTGTGATCAGCTAGCTAGCTGGTCACCAAACCAAGGCAAAGGGGTGAGAACAAGATGCATTGGCTGATACTTTTCGTTTTGATGATTATATTGTTCATAGTGATCGCCTTGTGTGCGTCCGAGCATGACGTATGTCTGTATAATGAGACGTCTCTGTATCTGTGTGCATCAAAATGTGTCTCTGTATCTGAATGTGGGTCCCTGAATGTTGTTTTTAGACGGAATACGGCTTTGCAGTAAAAGAATATGATTATTCACTGTCTTAACAAGGTAGCCACAAGTGCCAGCAGCCCTCTTCTTTAAAACCCCCTTGCACCCGGGGCTTCTGGGAGATGTAGTATGTAAGGGGGGAGGAGGAGGAGGCTGGTCTCTTACGTTTAGAGACAGAAATCCGCTGTCAGATAGAGGTTTTGTATTTCACGGCTAGAGCTTGTCATCCGTTTTGCTTTGGTTAGCTCTAGATGCCAGGTGTTCATGCCGTACGGTGCTCACTGTAATGGGGTTTGTTGTTTCTGTGATTCTCACTCATTGTATATAGAGAAATAAAGAGTTTCTAAAAGAGCGACGGCTTTCGTCTTCTCAAACTCTATCCCATGGTAGCTTCACTGTTTCGTTTTTTTTAAAAGACACACCAAATACCAAGCTTAAAACCAAGCTTGATATGGTCAAGATGCAATTTTCTGAAAAACAAAACAAATTCCAAATAATTAAAGGTTAAATTTTGACTTAAACAACACTGCCACCTAATGGTCAAATCTATATCTTTGTCAATTTAAAGGTATTGGATTTTGGTAATCCTTTATAGTTTACTTGACTAAATGCCTGCATGTCCGTACTGCAAACTCAAAGGCCACACATTTGAACTAGCCACAAACCTAATGCTTGCTATAAACCCATTTCTGCAATCGAGGTATTGATTTATATATAATCTAGGTGGAAAAAGAGATATTTACAACCAATTTATTGGGTGAAAAAGCTGTCACAGGTAATAGCATACAATTGAAAAACAGATAAAAAGATCCTAAATCTGACAAACGTGTTAGATTTCCAGTGTCACTCCGCTCCCAACATTAAACCAACCAAAACGAATCTCAGCCAAAGACATTCAGTGCTGAAGTGTAAACATTTACACTTTATATAAGTTTAACTTTTCCACCGTTTCCATGTAAAACAAAAAAAACCTTCTGGCAAGTGCCGTCATTCAGCCATATTCTTGGCATTCTTTCCGAACTTCCACCAGATGACGGTTAGAAAGACGGCTAGGAGGAGCACCAGGCCGCTGGTCACCAGGTAGGCAATGGGCAGGAAACGGTTCTGCCCTCCGAACCATGTCACTGTAGACAGCACCACCAGCTTTCTGCCCTTGAAGTACTGTACGGGGAAGTCTGACACAAAGGTTAAGGAAAACCGAATAAAGATAGTAACAGAACCTAACCTAAACACATACCTCTACTAAAAAGAGCTCACTTTTAGTGGGAGGTGCCCAACACTGTGGGGTTATGAGCAGGGCAGGTAAAAAAAGACTTAGTCAGTGTAGGCCAACACAGTTATCACTGGGAAACAGACAGTCGACCGACACTTAGAAAGGGTACCTCACTTCCTGTTTGATAGGCCGGCTTTGTTTGCTGTCCTCATCACTGAATCTACTGATAACATTTCTGCCTTCCATTTCCAAAATTGTTTTAATAAAACATTAGCATGACAGAACCCCCTCTTGTGAATTGAACAGCTTAATGGATACTGTAGTCGATGTCGATGCTGTAGGTCCCAGCAGGTAGTCCGTCGGTGAAAGGCTCGTTGGTGCGTTTCAGGACTCCGTAGAGCTTCTTGAAGTTGGGGAAGGCTGCCTCCCGCATCCACACGATCAGGTCTTCGTTGATGAAGCCGTTGTTGATGGGATTATCTGGATCCAGCATGTACACGGGCTTCTGCCAGTATGGGGGATTAGTTGTGCCTGTGGAGTAGGTTTAAGTAAGTATGTAGGGAGTGTGTATGTTTGATTCAAATTACCGTGTGTGCAGCCAGGAATGAGAAGCGGATAAGTTCAGATCATTCTGTCCAAATAGCAAACTGGAAAACATCAACCCTGGTGTCAAGGAGGAAGACGTTTTCTTTACCTTCAAACGTCTGGGCCAGAGTCTGGGTCTGGTTCTTGGGCGGGTTGCGGAACTTGACGTTCTCGTCGGTATACCAGGCGATTCCGTTCCTGTACAGAGGGATGCTAGTGTTGCCGGATGGACCGTGGAATCGCAGAGTGAAGGAGTCTGGAATGTCCCGGAAAAAACAAACGCGTCAGCTCAATTCTGCTTTGTTCTCCTCCAACATAATTTCTCCCTTGATAGTTAGGGGAATTTTTCCTTTAATGCTTGAAAAAGCTTAAGGGTAGGGTGTGTCATATAATGTGGGGGCTAGCCCGGGAAGAAGGTGTGTGTGATGAGGCAGATAAAGATTGTGTGGGGTGTCCAAAGAAAGTTAGGAGATAGCATCTCGGTTTACCGTTGAACATGCTGTTGGCCACAGCACCACAGGGAGCAATGGGAACGCCCTTTTCATCCATTATATACGGCTCACAGTATGAGCTCGGGTTCTAAGGGAAGGAAGAGGTTAATGGGACAAAATTGCTGGGCCACCTCAAAGGTTTACAGTTCCTCCAAATTGCCATCTGACTTCCGTATGGGCCCTTAAGAGACTGGTAATGGAAAGCTTGAGAAGACAATGCTGTAGAAACATTCTATACAAAAAAAATATCTACTTCTAGACTATACATGCAATCTATATAGTCAACACAATATGACCCAAAGGACAGGATTAACCCAAATGTAAACAGAATGAAAGGATTTAAAATCCTGTAAAAGTCCATCCAAGACAAACTGCAGAATAGTAGTAGTGAGTAGTAGTGAGAAAACTGTGAAACTGAAGTGAAGCTTGAAAACATGAATGAGCCAAACCTTGAGATTTTGCTTTCTGCCAACCATCTGTGCATCATCTCGGGAGTCCATGTACTTGCGGAGGTTCTGGTGGAAGTTCTGGAGGCCGTAGTAGAAGAAAACATCACCCTGGACAGAACACAGACACAAGATCAGTCAAGATCTGCATCCTTCATTTGAAATCATCCACAAATAGGAGATGGATAATTCAAGGTATAATGTGTAGATATGGATCCAACATTTTAGTTTCGATCTTTACCTTAAATTCCTGTTCAAGAGTAAACACCACTTTGCATATGCAACGCTTTTTCGCATTGGTGACATTTTGAAGGGCTTTGAAGCAGATGTTACATGACCCGGCCTCTGTATAGTCCAGCTAAGAAAGGGAGGGAAAAATAAGTAGTGAAAGACAACAATCTCCTCAAATCACTCCCTTTTATTGCTTATCTATAAACTTATCTTATCAGAACCTGACCCATACACGTTCTAGCATCATTCAATGTTCTGTACATGTATTCAACTAACGTTCTCGAATGAAATACATGTTTTCAGTAGGAACCCATCTCTGGGTGTCAACTCGTAAACAAGAATCCTGTTTTCTTGCAACAAACCTCACCAAAGAATTACGCACCTTCATTTCCTGTGTGCCCTGTACGGTGATGAGCAGCGACACTCCCACAAACAGACACAGCGCAGCCATGCAGTACATGAAGGGAAGGACCGTGCTAGCCGTTAGCATGGGGGACCAAGCCGGGAGACGCTGCTGCATGAAGGCCGAGTTGTCCGGCCTACGGGCCAGGGTCCCGGTATTGGCTGCCTCTTTACCCATGAGAGGGGGTCCCAGTGGCGGGCCGAGAGGAGGAGGAGGAGAAGGATCGCAGGGCAAACAGGACAAGCTTCTCTCTGCTTCTTGTTCCGGTTCTGTATTTCGGCAGTGGTGCCTCACCCTGTGTTTTCACTCACTGTTACTACATTGGACTCTGCCAAGAGATTTTCCCAGCAGGCCTTGCATTGTGGGGACAGACCTTTGAAACAGACTGCTGGCTGGCTGTTACACATTAACCAGAGCGTTTATATTACTTCCTCATTCTGATCTCCCCCCTGCCCCTTTTGGTTTTTTACTCTTCAGTCACAGTCACATCTCAGCAAAACATGGTTATCTGTCCGTTTACAGGCCAAGAATAACAAACAGCAAACAAAAAATCATCCCTCCCCATTGAAACGGTACAATGGAGTTTCCAGAAATCCTCCTTTTTTTCATGCGTTTGATTTGTTTTGTTTACAGGATGTTTGGTCCAATGGGGCTCACCAGTGGGCGGCTAGCCCTGTGACCTCACATCCTCAGAAGGCGGGACCTCTCTCGCTCAAAGTAAACAAACACAGGCCGGTTTCACTCTGTTCCCGCTCCGTTTATTCAATTCATCCCAGCGGGACACAGTGTTGACCTTGACAAATGAGCAAACATCAAACTGTTGACAGTGTCTCTAAAAGCACTAAAACGACACAATAGGCGGATGGCATTGTTACAGAAAAACACAACAGAGAACTCGGGAAGCCATTAAGAAAACGTCGGTGCAATCATCAAGGTCGGCTCTCACTTAGAACAGGCCGATTTTGACCTTGCCTTCTCTGCATCCTTTAAGTGTCCCCGTATCCAGCAGCTTCAGCAGGTCCACTTTGACCTGAAGACGACAAGCATGCATCAGACAGAATATCAAATAGCGCCGCGCACATGTCCATTTTGGGCCAGAAGAGGGCAGCAGCAGCACATATCAAATTCTGCCATTATTCAACCCATGCTGCTAGATGTGTGGTTGTCTGTGAGATATGTTTTATTAGATATCAGAATAGTAGTAGTAATATTTATATAAGTTATATATATAAGAAGCCTGTGACTTTTCAGTGCCCACTTTAACCCTGTGTTTCTCGGTGTACCTGACAATAAAATACTTGAACTTAACCACACCTCAGGAATATCAGCCATCCTCCGGTACTTCTGGTCCCTCCAGTTCCAGTCCAGTACCAGGTGGGTCAAGGACTGCAGGCCTAGGCCCTCTAGATGAGAGGTCGGAGTTCACAGGTCAGAGTTTTTCTCAGACTTGCAACTCCTTGTCAATTTAACATTACGTAGAGCCCTTTGACTGTTAAGGCATCTAATAAAATATACACATGAAAATACATGACGAGAACTGCTGGACGAACTTTGTGAAGATGTTATGACATCACAGCCATATACTTCAATAATAATACTCAGAGATTATTGTAATCAAGTTTAAAACACATCGGTTGCAGAAAGAGGTACCGCCCACTTAGTGGTGGACATAGTAAAGTACAAGACATGGGGATGGTGTTCAATCGAGGGCTATGTCTACATCATGTCTACCTTTCTCTATCAGACACTGGAGCCTGGCGGGCGTGCCCACTCCGATGTGTGTGATCCCCTTCTGCAGTAGCTTCACCTGCTCCTCAACCTGAGCAGAATACACAAAACAAGAGGTCACCACGGTCACCAACTGCATCTCGATACAGGCCAATCAGTGAGTTCATCAGCTGGCAAACGGGGTCTGCACCCACATGCCGACGATCCGCCCCGCAATACCTTGATATGTTTCGCAAACAGTTTCATCACTTTGGCGTCGCCCTTGAAGGTGGTCAGCTGCCTGTGGGGGAGGACAAAACCATGAGGACACGCTTGAACCCGGCGCAAGAGTTATAACGCAGAGAGGACGGACGCGGTGACCGGCCGGCGGTCTGTCGTCACCTACTTAATGAGCTCGATGGTTCGTAGGGCGGAGCTACACACGATGAGGAGGGGCACGGAGCTCTTCTCCGTGTGCTGCTTCTGGACCTTGGCCCATTTGGGACAAACTGAACGCAGGGAGGAAGGGAGAAGTTTATTTGCCATGTGCACATTCGTAGAAAATTAGCAGAAGCCGGTCATTTGAATTGAACGTTTTTGCAACACACATCAAAATTGCAGGTTGTCTCGGTGGCTGGCACAAAGTATAGTCGCGGTGTAAGCGCTGGTCTTGAACCTGACCATGTGCATAGGTTTTCCAGCGCGGGTTTCATATCCCGGAAGATTGCAGGTCATATGTAATCAAAGGCGTGTTCCCCCTCAAGTTTGAGGGGGACCCCGAAAAATGGCAGCCCTTTGCATCTGCGTCACCACGTGAGACGTGCTGTGTGCGTTCAATGGGACGAAGGACTCTGTCCAGATTAAAATATGAGGTGAAGCACCACTCACCTTCTTTCAGATAGGAGGACAAGCTGTGCGTCAAGTCGTTACACGTCAGGAAACTGGAGTCTATAAATAGATAAAGGACAACTTGATGAGTGAATTGGTAAACTTTTGTTATCTGCTGGTTGGTTTTCCTCACCCCCTCTCGCTCACCCTTCAATTTCAGCTCCTCCATCTCGATAACGGAGCGCTTGTCTGAGAAGTAGTCGATGACCATGTTCTGCAGGTCCGCGGGGCAGCCTGGTTTAGGCTCGGACACCGCCAGGACATCCGTGATGGTCTTCTTTTTCTGCACAGGACACATGTACGTTCATACTCGTAGCCCACATGGAGGCCATGATGACCAGCTTTAATCACTTCTAATTCCTTCTTCAGGCCAGCAGGTGTCACTGCAGACTCTCACCCTCCTTCTCTTTTTGGGGTTCGCTGCCTTGTCAGCGTCCTCTTGTTCCTTTTCCTGAACAATGACGCCCTCCTTCTGTGGAGAAAAGGTCACGTCATTTAAGAGAATACATGTTTATGCCGCAGGGATTTGAATACGCCTGTTTAAACAGAATTCTGGGCAATAAGTCAGCATTATTCATGTTATTGGTGCAGGACATTTAAAGGTTTTAGTCAAGTGCAAGACATTCTTTAGAACAATAAAACTGAATTTGCAGGTGCTACAAATTAAATAAAACCCGAGTGCGTCATGTGATAAAACTAAATTTAACATCAGTGATGTCATGTTTCCAAGAAAGCTTGTAAAACAGTACGGTTCAATAGTTAAATCAGCCTCAGCATTAGACAAAATGGCGGAGAATTCAGACCCGACAGCAGACAGTAATACCTGGCCAGTCTTTTTCTTCTTCTGTGCTTTCGCTGGCGGCTCTGTTAAACCCTTCCTCTTCTTCCCGGTTTTGGTCTGGGTCTGCTGCTGCTCTGACGGGCTTTTTTTCTCCTCTACCTCGTCTTCTTTCTCGGATACATCTGAAAGAAAAGAGAAACACGCACTCATTAAGATGCTAGCGATTAACTTTATGAAGGTGCACAATTCCTGCAAGGTGCGAGGCCACGGAGCTGTTTAAAGCCGAGGTATGACGTAGGTCTGAACCAAGGTCACATTGAGACAGAGATCTGTCGTACTTCACAGACCCCACAATCAGAAACGACCTCAAGTGAATCAACTCATTCTTCTAAATGCAGAATTCAACGCATACAGCAGAATAACACGTTACAGAATCAATACAGTATCGGAAAAGTGAATTGTCCTTCTCAGATTCTATTCCGAGCTCTTGCGTCAAACAGTGCAGTCGTCTCCATAGAATGCACGTCTCCCTTTGTCCTCCTCCACCCATTCTCAGCTCAAGGCTCTGGCCTCGTGCTGTGAAGCTAGTGACGCGGGGCGACCACAAACACTTGCTCGTAAATACCCGAGCTTTAATCACGACAGGAAAACGCCAGCCGCAGAACCCAACTCTAGATTAGCATGTCCTACCCATTTTCCTAGTTGCCCAATACAGGTGGAAAATATTAAGTACAAATATTAATTTTTACAAGGGTATCAAAAGCGATGAAGGTGAAGTAGGTAGGCGCATTCCTATTCCTCTGCCGGGCTTTAAATTCATCTTTTGAGTGGCCCGCCAGAGCCGTAATTCACCCATGAATAAAACATCCGTCTCCGTGCACGCTTCTCAGGAGTGCTTGTCAACCGCTATTCTCGTAGGGGCTTCAAACAAGGCCGCTGGCCGCCGACATGTTCCGCGGCTAGACTTGGAAAAGTGCATGGGCATGGGTCAGTGGAGGACGGGAATGCCAATAAGCGTGAGGAATTTCAGTTATTATGAATATTATTAACATAATCTTAGTTTATCATCCTTTCATAGTTTGCAGCCCGGCGGGTCTTAACGTGAGGTTGGGTACAAAACAGCGACATCACCGCGAAGGATGAGCGGCGACTCCCTGAGCCCAAGGACGCAGCAGCAGGAGGGATGCTCCCCACCGTGGGCTTTGAACCTTGGTCCACACATCAAGCCAACTCCCCGATGTCGCAGATACCAGTTTGCTTGCAAGAATACCGATGGTATTATCCCCCATTAAACACGGGAATCTTGCAATATTCATAGACTAGGCCTGGACTCTATGCATGTAGTGGGCATCTGCCCATCTAAAGATGTATAAGGTCAGAGTTAGGATTAGCACCTGACAAAAGCAATATAAGTATTTGTAGGTGCTCACTCAGCAAATCATTTCACTGGAAACTGTAGCTGTAATGCTTCCCCGCACAGATTAAGGGGAGGGTATTTCCATGAGTACACGGCCTTAGTGTGGAATTAACGGCAGTTGCGTTGAAGCTTTTATAAAAGGAGTATATTTGGACAAAGGGGGTCAGGTGGGGTTGTGTGATGCATTTAACTCCCCTCCAAACTCTCTAGAGAGCTCTCGGGTCTATTCGGCGAGTGTCACAGCCAGCTCAAAATAAGACGGTGACAATTCCTTACGAAGAACTCCCTGAACCCTCCCTCCCATCTCGCATATTGGCTCGGCTCTCCGAGATTGCAAGAATCGTAAACTCTAATGTACCACATGACTACAACCAGCCTCTCTTCTTTAAGCAGCGGCAGCAGTAGCTTTGCCCCCACATCGCAATCACTGTGTGACCTGCAACTTTGTATCGGTGACCATGAAGCCTTCATCTTGTCCGTCTGTACACGACCCAACCCCCACCCCCTGCAGTCATCCACGCAGTCATCTGCCACCAGTGAGGAGCCGTTTCTTTGCCTTCTGAATGACCACACCCACCAGTGACATACCAAGCCAACCGGGAACACCTCATTGGTTGACCCTGTCCCTTAGAGGAAAAAAAAAAAAAAGAGATGAAAATCTGGATCATTCTAGGGCCGAGTAAAGACACACAGGTGCCAATGTTTGAGGACAAAAGGAGTGATGGAGGAAATAGGACTGCATCTTCGAAATAAGATGATGGCTAGAGGAGCAATTAAGGACATAAAGGTGGACGCAAAAACACTGAAGGAAGTTTCCAAGGGGAAGAAATAGGCTCTGCCCTCTCACCTCCATATTGTTGAAAAGGTAAGTTACTTCTTATATTATAAAAAGTACTTTATACCCTCCCTGTGTGACATGAATCAGGATTTTGAGTGTTTGTTTGTTCAGGAGATGTATCAGGAAATGTGTTTTAAACAGTTTGGGGTTCCTTGCATACTTGTCACAAAGTGTGGTTAATATTTAAATACATGTCTTTGACAATGTGAGATATATTTATTGTACTTCAGGGGTCGTTGGAAGAAATAAACGTACGTACGACTTCCTAAACATTACAGTTCAGTTTCCAGGAACAACTTTTAATTTAAATAAACAAATGTCACCTAAGAAAATAATAACACCTGTATATGTCCTGACACTATGCAACTCTCCACTCTGCTCTGCACCATGGTGGTCTGAGATAAACACACCCCCCATCTTAAGTTCAGGGGTGCTGAAGTGGCAGCCAGATTGACGGTGGGGGTTTAGAGTTCCCGGTACTAATCTCTTTATCACCACGGAGACCAGCCTGACAACGTTGTCAGGGCTCCAGAGCTGCTAGATTTCCCTTATGTGTGTGTTTCTGTGTAATGACGAGCTGCTGATTCAGCAAGCCATGCTCCTGGGTTTACATGGTGGAGGAGGATGATGATGATGATGGGCTACCCTGGTGGGGGGTGAGAGGCGGGGGGCTGCATCATCCATCCCAGAGGAGACTGCGAGAGCGTACCCAGCCAAGCAGGGTACATAGCCCGGAATCCATTCAGACATTTGCAGATTCTTGTGGTGTTAGAGTAGCAGCTAATTCAAATCCGTGTAGGGCATTGTATAAAATCGCATTTCCCTGGAGGAGACCAATAATAAAAGAGATGCTACTTTAGCAAATACTACCATCACTATGAGGTAGTTAGCACTCTGATACTTAGCAAGGTGCTGTTGAACATAATCCCCTGGCGTTAAACATGGAAAATTCATCATATGTGCTCACTAAAGAGTTTAAACTTTAAATAAACAACAAAAAACTCACAGCAGCACTGCAGCAATTATTGTTTCAGATTAGCTCAAATTTGCCAAAGGATTAAAAAGAAAAGCAAATAGAAATTTGCTGGTTGCCATCACTGTGAGAGAGCTTGGGGTTATACGCTCTTGTATGACCCATATGAAGCTGAACACCTCAAATATCCCTGAACCCTTGACCGTGGCATCCCCAGGCCAGATGGCGCAAGGCGGTTGAAGAGGAAACCATCTACCTCATTATGAATATATAGGTCAATGCGTTTCGGCTCAGATTACCAGAGATCAATGAAGGGGGAAATGGCTCCACCGAGCCCATAGGAAGAGAAACAGGGCGCGCGGTTGCATTTAATAGATTATCAATAGAGGTGACTGGTTTTAATGGCTGGTCGATGGCGCGGACTAAATTTTAATGGGACTCAATGGATTGTTTTCAGCAGGAGGGCTGAATCGTCCGCAGACAGATAACACGGTGAAGGTTGATTGATTCGGGATATGAGGGGCTGGTCACAGGCATCCTAGCGCGGCGGCTACTTAAAATGCTCCGCTCCCTCTAGGCCCATCCCCTGTCGTTGTGAGGTGATTATCCCATGGGAACAGATAAAGCTAAGTGGCCCCAGAAAAGCTCTTAATCGCCGCCATAGTTTACTCCATTAGTCTGATTAAAGATACACCTCACACCTGTGGAGGGGAACAGGACACAGTGATTGCAACTAATATGCTCCTTAGAACCCCTTCGATAGCTCATCCAATTACCCTTCATAGAGGGGCACGCACGCATGCGCACACACACATGCACACGCAGTCACGCACGCACACACACACACACACACACGCACGGCCCTGTTAGCCTTGTGTGGA